>JAOBAM010000001.1:27809198-27822502 GCA_025212355.1 Notarius kessleri | reverse complement strand
ACTCACATTCACACCTACGCTCAATTTAGAGCCACCAATTAGCCTAACCTGCATGTCTTTGGACTGTGGGGGAAACCCATGCAGAGAACATGCAAACTCCGCACAGAAAGTCCCTCATCAGCCACTGGGCTTGAAGCCAGGACCTTCTTGCTGTGAGGCGACAGCGCTAACCACTACACCACCGTGCTGCCCGACAGATAGAAAATAGAGATAAAAACTCCCCCAAAATATTTAACAATACAGCCAGTTCATTAAGTTACCCACAGTTAGTTCACCTGAGTCTGTTTTTCTTCCAGCTAACCAATAAATAAGGCAGAATGTGATGAGTTAAAATATCTATTGTGTACATAAATGAAACAGCAAGAGTTTGTCTTGTTTTTCTTGCAAGCTAAAGGTTTTGCTAGTTGTACTTGATGCTACTGAAAGAAATCTGATTATTGTCTTGCTAATGTTGTAAGTTAATGATCATGCAAGCATGTTAATCAAATTATTTCCAAAATCTAATGTTCTTTTTGCAGTCAGGCTGCATCTCATTAATAAATGTAATCACGAAATTGCTCAATCAATTTTTACCCTAACTTTACAGCTCTAGTTTATATATGAATTTAAGTGAAAAGTGCAGCATAAAACATGCAATAAGAGGAGTAAAGTCAGTGTGTTTGGAATCTTCATTATCACAGCAGGGTGCACTGATGTTTGTGTGTTGTTACCTCACAGCTGTAGGGTTCTTGAGGTCGGGTTAAAAGTCTGTGTGGAGTTTTGCTTGTTCTCTGTGTGTCCATGTGGCTTCTCCCCCCCACCCCACCTCCAAAAACATTCAGTAAGGGGAATTGGCGATGCTAAATTGCTGCTAGGTGTGAATGAGCATGTGACGGTGCCCTGTCCTGCATGGACTGGTGCCCCATCCTGGGTGTATCCCATATTCCTGTCTAGAAGAAACCAAGAAGCATTTGTCACACATACACCCAAGCACAGACTTAAGCACATGGTGAAATTTAACATCTGCATTTAACCCATCTGAAGCAGTGAGCACACACAAGTGAGCAATGAGCACGCATGCATACCCAGAGCAGTGGGCACTGATGGGAAGGGTAGGTGGCCTTGCGGCACTTCAGCCCAACCTCAAGCCATGGCTGCCCCATGTTAACCTAACCGCATGTCTTTTGGACTGTCAGAGGAAACCCATGCAGACACTGGGAGAACATGCAAACTCCACACAGAAAGGCCCCCATCAGCCGCTGGGCTCGAACCCAGAACCTTCTTGCTAACCACTACACCACCATGCAGTGTTCCTGGTATAGGCTCCAGATCCACTGAGAATCTGACCAGTATAAAGTGATTTACTCGAGATGAATGAATTAATTTTTCTTGGTTTCAGGTGTGGTTAGCCATAAAACAGCACCTTTTAAACTCTTCATTTACTGTTGTGAATCTTAATGAGACCGTATTTGTATGATTTTAAAGAACATTTACCGGTTTCTGCTCTGGTGATTGTAGCTATTAGTCATTTCTGTTCTTGAGATGTGTTGACACTGAGTGTCATCACACTAGGTTCATTTCTTTTCCTTTCCAGTTGGCATCCTCATCAGTTTACTTGTAATCTAAAATGCAGCCGTTGTTGTTGGTCAGTATTAAACTGCCTTTTAGACTAGAGAAAAGGAATGCAGCTAATTGGACCAGGTATGCATTTTGTTACCTGATCGGCTCCGATGTGATGCCAATTCTTCAGTTCTATCTTTCATTACCATATGAAACCCCCCACACTATCTTAAGTATGCTTAATGTTCTCAGTGATCTCAGTTTTCCAAAAGGCGCCCAGCTGGGGTAGGAATGTAGCCTTCAGACTGGTGATGAGCTGATGTTGACACGCTAACAAACAGTGGGAAAGAAAGGCTGAGGACTGGCACTTGAGTTATGGGACTTGTTAAAACGTGTGTTTGCCTTATAAACAGTTATTTCAAAACACACACACGCCTACAAAGAACAACATAAAGTTCCGTCTGCTACAGTATCGGCAGTTCGCTAAGCTTGCTAAACATGTCTGTCGGGTTGTTATTTCAACCTCGCTGTTCTTTAGTTTCTGAATTTCTTCTCTTCATTCATCCCCGCTACATTTATGTTCTCTGTCTTTGAAGATTTTAAGCCGTGCCTCACTATTTCACTTCCTCCCACTGAATAAACATTGTGTGTGTGTGTGTGTGTGTGTGTGTGTGTGTGCGCTGTCTCTCCCATTTGTGTGGTAACACCCATAAACACGCGCGCGCGCGCACACACACCTATTTGCTATGATGTAGATTTGAGAAAGCACAGACAGAGTGTCAAGCAAGAGGTCACACAGACTTATTTAGGTCAATATCTACATATTTAAAATACATGAATATTTATTTCACTCTGCTTCTCTCTCTCTCACACACACACACACACACACACACCGTTAATAATGTGCCAATAAAATGAGACATTTTATTGCTTTGAAGAGTGTGTTTGTGTTTGCCTGGCCTGGGTCCGGTCATTTGGTGCTATGTGTGTGTGTGTGTGTGTGTGTGTGTGTGGGTGGGTGTGGGTGTGGGTGGTACCCAGACCAGAGGTGTGAACAGCTGTGTGTGTATAGCCACCTACTCGAACAGGCCTGTGTGTGAATGTCTTTATAAAACACAGCTCACACACACATTCTCACACACATACACACACACTCAGTAAGGATGAGGAGGGTTACGGAGATATCAAAAGGAAGTCCCTCCAGTGCTGTGCTTTCTAGTCTGTCCTCTCATTCTTCTTCCCACCCGGAGTTTTTTCTCCTCTTTCCTCTGAGAGTTATGATGACTGTTTCTCATTCGTGTCTTTCTGTCTTTTCTTTCAGACAGTGGCATCAGATGGTGGTGAGTGCATTTTCTCTCTCTCTCTTAAATCTTGCACAATTGTGTACAAATGTAAAGATTTTCATAACCTTAGCCTATTTGTTGTACAAGAAGCTGACATTTGAGTGTTCTTAGTAGGGTTTCATGTGGTCATAGCTTTGCTATTTTTCGACATTGCCCTTTGTTTGAAGGTTTTGAGACGTCTGCTCTCACGTTTTTCTCGCATAAGTCATCCCCATATTAGTTATGTTGTTCTTAGATTGCTAGCTCGTGGCTTGTATAGTAAGATTCACTCTTTAACAGACACCCTTTATATGTTCGTTGAAGTTATTTCTATTTAATGGACAAATGTAAAGACTTTTAAGCAAAAGGCTAAAATGTTAAGAAGTCAGTGGATGAGAAGTATGTTTGAGTGCGTCAGAGGTCATAACGTTGTTCAGAAAGGTCTGCCTGAGCTTGTCGAAATACACTGGTATTTATTAGACAAAAACAAATTATGCAAATGATGATATACACACAGCCCTGTGATGACCTGGCGACTTGTCCAGGGTGTACCCTGCCTTTCGCCCGTAGTCAGCTGGGATAGGCTCCAGCTTGCCTGCGACCCTGTAGGACAGGATAAAGCGGCTACAGATGATGAGATGATGCACATTCCAAGCATATGTGAATGAAACACTGGTGATGTGGACAAATTTGTGGAATTATATACTGTATGAGAACATTCATGAGCACTTCATTAGTAATTACGTCACACTACAGGTATTTAGCAGACGCTCTTATCCAGAGCGATGTATAGCATACATACCCGGAGCAGGTGGGGGTTAGGTGCCTTGCTCAAGGGCACTTCAGCCATTCCTGCTGGTTCAGGGAATTGAACCGACAATATTTTGGTCCCAAAGCTGCTTCGTTTCCCATTAGGCCACAATGGCTTCCCCCAGTGTATAGTGTTGAAATATACATTTTCAGAATTATGATCTTAATCAACTTATTAAAAATGCACTGAGTAATGTTTCCTCAACTGGATGGCCTTAGTGACTGTTTACTGTTTGTCAGTCCATTATGGACCAAAAGTACATATAATAAAGTAAATCCTTACATTTTACCTGCTTTGTCTATGAGCATGGCCTCTGATTGTTTCTCTGTGCTGTGCGTAGAGCGAGGTAGTATGGAGCGATTTGGCTTTGGAAGCATTAACAGTTTAGAAAGTAACAGCAGCCTGCCCAGTGTCAGCAACCATCACGCACTCTCAGAACGCCGAGTCGCGGCATGGGCCGTCTCCTTTGAGCGTTTGCTCCAGGACCCTGTTGGTGTGCGCTACTTTTCTGTAAGTAGAACCAGGCATGAACTAGCCAACATCAGACATTTTGTCTTATGTCTCCCTCTCTCTTTTCTTTCCAAAAGATACTTCTGTGTGTTGTGGAAATGCTGTTGTCTGGTCGTTTCTTTCATTTGCCCTTCTTTGCTACCACAGGAGTTTCTGAAAAAGGAGTTTAGTGAAGAAAACATTTTATTCTGGCAGGCCTGTGAATTCTTCAGCCAGGTTCCTGAACATGACAAGAAGCAGGTAAGTTACATGTGACCAATTAAGGAATGACAGCTCGTTTCAGCTTGCTTTCTCTCATTTATTAAAAACCAGCAAGGTGTGACAGGATTTTCCATTTAAAAAATAGTTTATTTCCAGTGAAGAGGATGATGACACTCTGTGAGGGCAGGTCTAAGAGTCACAGTTGTCGTTTAGATCCTGTGCAAAGTCATGTTCAGGGGGTAGAGACTGAAGGGAAAATTCCGACCCCTTTTACACAGCCTGTTCAAGGCAGAATTCTTATGGAAAAGGAACAGCCGGCACGGTGGAACAGCAGTGTGACATTTTTTACCTTGACATTTTTCTTTTCGAGACCAGCATCAGGGGCAGATTCAGGAAAATGGGAAGGGGGGGGGCATCAATCCAGTAAGGCCTGGGGGGGGGGGGTCCGCCAGAGTCCCCAGAAACCACAGTTTTTAAATGCCTGGAGATGCATTTTGAGCTGTCAGAGACATGTTGTAAATGAAATCCCTTAAAGAAAATTCAATCAAATCAAAGTCCTTCCCACGCCATGTGGCGCATAGGGCGGCGCCGATCTCCATAGCACTCGGCCTCTCGCCTATTACATAGCTAGGGTTACAGTGGGGGGCTAGTCCTCTGGTAACCGCGAGAGTTTGACTCCCCATTCACATCTGTATTGCAGCATGCCTTGCCAGACGGCAGTTGGTACCATTTTTACGATGGTCTTTGGTATGACCCGACTATGAGTAGAACTCGCGATCTCCCAATCAAGAGGCAGGCACGCTAACCACTAGGCCAACTCGCAGTTATACTCTCATGTACAGTATTTATAAGAGTAATTCATATATCCAGAGAATGCTGGGCATGAAGTGGGAATAAACACTGGATGGGATGCCAATAATCTGTAGGGAAATTACTAAAAATAATATTTGTATTTTGGCCTGCTAAAATTACATGACTTTCTAATTTGTTCAGTAATATCTTTATCACTTAATACTGACTTGCATAGTCTTCTTTTCTTGTACAGCAATATTTGGGGAGAAAAAAAACAGGACATGTTTATGTAAAAAAAAAATTGCTTAGAGAAAATTTGCGTTGGAGTTGTAATACATATCATGCTTGTACTGAATCACAGTATATACACTGTATTAAGTATAATATACTCTCCTATGGTCTCTTTTTTTATCAGATCACAAGAGTGCAGTAAAGGAAGGAGTTATTTGCTTTGTGCTGGGAGCAGTGGGAGGATGTGCATTAGGAGCCACAGTGACTCCAGTACACCAGGCCATGATTGAGATTATATCAGGGTCACTACTGAAACCAATCACTGATGGAGTGAGGACTGTGGGGCCACTGGGTTTGGGGACTTTACTGGGAGCGACTGCAATATCCACAACAATGACTTCGGCTGCAGCAGGAGTGACTGTGGCTGCTTTAGTTACTTTACTACTCATAACAAAACAGAAAAATGAGTCTACAAGTGGATTTGTGTGGATTGCAACTGGGGTAGCTGCATCCCTTAGCACAACATCCTGTGGAGCAGCACTTGGGTATATTATAGAGAAACACATCATGAGGTCTGGGATTGTGGCACTACTCTGGGCTCTAGGGATATTCACTTCACTGAAAGCGTTCATTCACATTGTTGTACAGCTGGCATTCAAGGAATGGAAGTTCTGTAGCATCATTGTCACTGAGGCTGAAGAGCAATGCTCTGAGAGACTGGACATTTTGGAGGCTGAGCAGAGAGAGAAAGTTGCTGTGGAGATTGAACAGATGATGATAGCTTATGAGAGAGATCAAAGCTTTGATGGAAAGAGTGCGCAAGATTTCAGAGCTGCCCAGGAGGCCCAGCGACAGAACAGAGAGGAACTAGAGAAACAGCGAATGAAAGCAAGAGAGCTGACATTGGTGCGAAGGAGCATTAGGAAGCATCTGACCAACATCGTAGCCAAATATGTACAGCTTCTGACTTTCTCCAGCATTCCAATGACAGTGACTGCCACTGTAACAGCTGGGTTTGGAATCTTTGGATTCGGAGACTACAGATTTGTTTTCATTGTCCTCATAGCCCTAGTCCTCTGCACGGCCTTCATGTTAATGAGGTTGATGCATTTGAACTTCTGGATGTTCACAGCCTGCATTGGAGTGTTTGCCACATTTGCCATTGCTGTACTCACAGTGCATGCAGGACAAGAAGTACTGGAGATGTCTGTAAGAATGCGAAAGGCTGGACAGGTGCTAAGTAAGGAGAACATTTCTGCCACGATGGACCACAAAGCTTCACTAGAAGCCATAGCATCAGGGTTTTTTGTATCTAAAATGTTCCAGATTGCTTTAGGTGCCACAGTTGGAGGTCCACTGGATCAGAAGGTGTTGGATAAAGTTATTGTAGGAGCATCTATTACAACTGTAGCTCTTCTTTCAATTATTGAAGCCTCATTAGTAGCTCTCGGGATTGGTGGTACGGCAGGGGCATTGCTGGGGGCACTAGGGGCAGCTGGGGTGTCTATGGGGGCAGCTGCAGCTGTAGCAGTTCAGTGTTCCTCATGGGCAGGGACCATCAGCACCACAGCTGGGATGCTGTTTGGAGCCTTAGCCATTGGAAGCTGGGACATCACTAACATTGCACTGCAGGTGCTTGTGGCCTACATGTTTGCTATGGTAAATCCTTACTGACTGATTTCTGGTGTAAGAACTGAGTATTTTATCTATAGCCCAATGAATGGTACTTAAAGATTTACATCTTCAGCTGGAGCTCAGTATGGTGCTGCTCTAGTGCAATTCTGAATTTATATTAAACTTTTTTTTAATCCTGTAGGGCCATTTAAAAGTTCAACCACCAAAAGATCAGCTTTCAATAATCTGTGTTCAAAGTTATACTCTTTACCACTGTACTGTATCATGTGTGCTAAAGAGAGACTGAATCACTTATTCAGTACATTTATAATCATTTTTAACTGTATGGAATATATCTCTTTTTAAAGACCTTTTTGTGACTGTCTAAGAAGTGGTCATTTTCTATAACAAAAACACACAGGCCCTGTTTACACTTGTTTCTAAACTGCGTCTTGGGCAATTGAATCACAAGCCGACACTTGAGACACATCACCTTTTAATGTTTAATGTATAAGGTTTAATGTTTTTATCATAACTGTGCATGGGGCTCTTTGACCTTCTAGTGGAAGTGATGTAGGCAGGAATGAAATCTGAACACAAGCGGTCAGCTAGGCACCTTGAAGACACATGAGAGACACAGGTGTAAACTGCGATGCGTCTCGGCAGTCCACTTGTGATCTGATCACCAAAGACGCACTTCAAACCCAAGTGTAAGCAAGGCCATTATGTGGCCTTAGTTCAACATAGAAAGGGGCACAGCTCTAGACTCAAACGCTGACAACACAACAATTTGTTGTTATTTTTCCTTTTTCCAGCTCTTAAATGTAGCATGTTATCTTTGACACATTTATTTACAAATGTGTCCAACATTTTTATTGTGTTATCATTATCTTTTAACTGTATAGTTCAATTATTTTCAGATGTGTCCCAAACTTTTTTTTTTTTTGTGAGACACATGTGTAAATAAATAAAGCAAGATATTTTTGAACTTGGAACCCCAAATCAGAAAAAGTTGGGTTGGTATGGAAAATACAAATAAAAAAGAAAATAGTGATTTCTAAATTTACTTTGACTTGCATTTCATTGCAGAGAGTGTAATCCCAAGATATTTCATGTTTTGTCTGGTCAACTGCATTTCATTTGTTAATATACATCTATTCCTGCATTTCAAGTCTGTAATACATTCCAAAAAAAGTTGGGACGGGGCAATTTAGGGCTAGTAATGAGACAAAACAATGAAATTTCCATTTCCGGTTGATAGTACACTGTGTGCATTTTGACTGTTGCTTCTCATTCAAGCTTTTTTCTTTTCTTTTTCTTTCTGTGTTTGTATGTTTTGTTGTTTGTTCTCTGTTTTAATGTCTTGCTAATTTTGTCTCTTTGTCCGCTGGTTGTGGCGTAGCTCCAGACCCAGTCTTGAGCGTTGGTTTCTCCAGGCCTTGGTCCACCATGAGTAATGCATGTTCTGCTTGCTATGGATTGTGGTGTTGTTTGTTGCTCTCGTTAACATCGGGGTTGCTCAGCACTCTGTGCAGCGATGTTTCTGTGCTCGCTTTATGGATCCATGGCACGGTGTTCTGAGTGCTGTTGCCTGGTGGCATTGCAACACTTTGCAGGCAGTGTGGGACATACCTCTGTGTGCCTTTCGGTGGGGCTGTAAGCAGCTATGCTACATCCTGAGCACATTTGGAGGATTTTTTTCCCTATTTGTTTTTGTAACTGTAAAGCAACTGTAGGGGGGCTGCCATGCCGTAACCATCTTCCCCCTTTCACTGTACAGCATTGAACACACCAATCCCTGTACTCAATACCATGTTCTATCTCCACCCATTCTTCTGACTCCCTGTAATGGTATTGGATACAGAGATGATACCGGATACCAAATACAGTGACTGTGCTTTAAACCTGCGGCGGAATCAAAATTCCTTCTCTCTGGCGGTGGATTTCCATGCGTAAAAGAGATGTCGTTGCATCTGTGCTAAAGAACAAAGAACAGAGAACAAAGAATGAGCTATTGATACCGGACCTTTAGCCAAAGTTCAATGTATTTGATCTTCACATATTTGTAATAATAACTGAACAGGTTAGCTACTGCAGCCCACGCAGTATTTTAAAGAGAAAAGGTGACCGGATCCCTTTTCCCTTTCGCAATGTCGACAAACTACAAACAAGATTCCTTCCAGATCATTTGGGGTGTAAGGAGTGTTGAAGCATAATTCTCCGATGTATATCTGCTAGACTTAGTAGGCAGTGTTGTAAGCCCTTCTAATTCTAAACGTCTATCACACTCAAGCCATACTCCACCTCCGTCACTAGGATAGGTGCACCCTGGGTAGCTCGGCTTTGCGGCTGAGTGAGTCAACAGAGTTTAATGGCAACTAAGATGTAAAGTAGCCTCTTTCATTCTAGTAAGAACCATCCAAAAGGTGTTTAAAGTCTGTGATTATTTATCATTTATCTAGAGTGTTATTTGTTATTTATCTAGGGTTCATCTTGTGTGAGAATTATTGGATTTTGTGATTAACGACCTTTTTGACACCAGCAATGGATACTAAGCACTGTAACACTAAGTCAAATAGTTACCACCACGTACATGTCGGCACGATAAATGTCAGAACAGCAAGATGTGAGAGCAAGTTAGCGGAGTGTGCATTGCAAGTTAAAACTCTACAACATGACGACATTTGCTGTATGCAGGAAACTCGCATTATTGGTCAGGGAGAGCTTGAGTTTGATGACCCCATACTCAAGGGCTAGAAGGTACTTTACAATTGTATGAAAAGGAAGGTGCTGGCAGGGGTTGCAATAGTACTAGCTCCCCATGTGAAAGTGATAGATGTTCACTGCATTGAGGCCAGAATATCCATGGCCAGGGTTGTCATCCGAGGAACCAAATTATGCATATTCTCCTGCTATTCTCCAACTGAGGAATATGCAAACTTGATCAAAGAAGCCTTCTATAACAATCATTTGAGCTCAATGGTGGGCATCAAGAAGTCCCATCCCTCCTATAAGATAGTTGCATGTGGGGATTTTAATGCAACGATAGGAAATGATTGTCCACATGAAAACTGGCAGTGTGCTGGACAGTACAATGATGTAGACTCAACAAGTTTCAATGGGACACAGTTCTTGGAAGTGTCTGAAAACAATGGTTTGTACATTTTGAACACCATGTTTGCCACAAGAATAGATGCTCATAGATGGTCATTTAAATCCCCCAAGGGGTATGAGCGCCACCTTGACTACATCATAGGAAAGTGGTATGTTAAAAAAGCTATGTGCAACTGCAGATCATGCCCAAGTGTTAGTGGCCCATTTGATTCTGACCATAGAGTTGTTGTCTTAGACACCATGTTTCCAACCAGGAAAAGACTACTTGAAATTTTCAAGAAAAACAAAGTTACAAAGGCACCACGCCATATCCCAAATGTGCGGTTCCTTAGAGATTCTGAAACTATCAGAAACCAGTACAGTAAACGAATGGAGGAACTCCTGGAACAACCACCATCATCTGGACAGGTCGATATTATTAACCAACATGTTTTGGATGCTGTAACTACAGCATCTGCTGAAATCATCCCTGGGAGACAAAAAGATTGTGATGTTAAGCCTTGGGTAAATGAGAAGTTCCTAACTCTAATTGAGAAACGCTGTGTCTCACGTGACCCTGATGAAAGTAAGGAGTTGTCTAATGCAGTTCATCCAGCCTAAGAAATTAGAGGAGCACTTCTCCAAACACCTCGGCCCGCGAGAATTCCAACTGCAACCTGAGTTGATGCACCCTAAAGAGTTCCCACATATACTACCACCGGAAGATCTGGAATCCATAAAAGAGAGCCCTCCTGAGGCGCCTGAGTTAGAGTGTTATCTTAAGAAGCTCAACAATGGAAAGTGCCAGGGTACTGATGGTATCTTCGCTGAACAGCTGAAATATGCACAATCCACACAGCTGCTCAAGTATTTGGTGGTCCTGCTAGGACTGATATGGACTTGTCTCAAAGTTCCGAGCATGTGGTTACTATTGGCGATAACCTGCTTACACAAGAAAGGGTCCAAACGTCTTGCTGAAAACTACTGTGGTATATTGATCAATGCAACAATGTCCAAAATTGTCTCAATCATTGTAATTGAGATGATATGGCCAATTTACAAACATGTTTTAATGGGAACACAATTTGGTTTCGGAAAAAAACGATTGACGTGTGATGCCATCTACATCATGCGACATATATTAGAGAAAGAAAAAGATCCACTGTTCATCTGCTTCATAGATCTCAAAGCAGCATATGATTGGATCCCTTGTGAAGCATTATTCTGAGTGTTAGAGATTCGTCTTTGTTGTAGTAGACTTCTCTCAATTTTGAGAATTTTATACATTGGCACTAAGGCCTGTATAAAGGGCACCAAGCAGTATTTTGGACCTTTGTGGGATGTGGCCAAGGTGCTCTCGAGAGTCCATCAATCTTGAACATATACATGGACTTTGTTATGCGATGTGCAAGGCACGAAATACTGAAACAGTTCCCAGACATGGGCGTTCTGATAGAATTCCAAATATCGAATGAGGTGTCACCTCATGAGTATCGGAGTAGAGCAGCGCCAGTTGGCCAAAGAACAGTGACTGAGCTCCTATATGTGGATGATGTAGTGATATTTTCGAAGAATAAAAACGAACTTAGTCAGGTTCTGACTATTTATGACAACACCTTTACCAGATTTGGACTACAGTTGTTGTACACCAAAACAGAGACCATGGCTTTCACGCTGACGAATCAATCAAGGCTCAGAAATCCCTAATCACCGTGAATAACATCAACATCAAGAATGTCAGGGAGTTTCGCTACTTGTGTCATCTAATAACCAACACCGCAAAATCGTCTGCCGCGCTGCATTCAAGAATTGCTTCTGCTTTTAAAAAGTGGGATGAGCTGAAACACTGTCTAATGGACAGAGAAATCTATCTGAGCACACGGATGAAGATTCTTACAGCTTGTGTGAGATCCCGCCTACTATATGGTATTCAGACGTATGACTTATCACCTGCTGATCTCCAAAAGGTCGAAAATGTGTGGAATGGCTTCTTAAGGAAGATGGTATCTGGAGGCTTCGCGAGAATAAATGCTCCATCTTGCAGCCAGCGCAAAAAGGATGGAGACCCAGCTACGCAAGTCGAAGGACGGCTCAACTGGGCGTTCAAAATATCGAATGAGCAATTACATGAAATCACTAAATCTCATTCTATACGTGACTATTGCCACGTCCAGTATTTAAAATACATGGGCCATGTATGCCATATGGAAAACGATGCTCTGCAGAAGCAAGTCCTGTTTGATAAAAGAACATCTAACAAAACATGGACAAATGTTGAGGAGCTGCTGGGTATTGACTACCATCAGACAAGAAAGAAAATGATGAATAACAAGGACTTTACGCATCTGCTGGAACAGCACTTCCCTGAGCAAATGTACCCCAAGACCGAGTGCAGACCCCAAGGGAAAAAATGATGATGAGCACAGGTTTATGCAGCACGTTCAGCTGGTCGTATGCGTAAACAATGCTCTCACCGTTGCTTCTGTTACCCTCTGTTGCCAGTAGTGACAAAAATACTACAAAAACTGAAAGAAAAAGTCTGAAATAGAAAGTAGCCATTGTCTCACAGTACCTGTGATAAGTGGCTCAAAGGATCACACACAGATATGGACAGAAGTAAGAAAAAAAACTAAAAAAAAAAAAAAAAACACGGTAGCTGCTGCAACAGGTTGCCACCCAGCACAGCGCCATCATGTTAGAAGAGTTATTATAAGAAAACTTTTGTAACATGGTCAGCTCATGACCCCCAGAATTTAAATTTAACTTTATGCCGCTGCATTCAAGAACTCAACAGTCTCAGACTCTGAAGAAGAGTTACCTGAAAATGCATGAAGGTGGTTTGAATGCAAAAATACTTCTGTGGCGAACATCATACATCTACGAAATGTGCTTCATTTCGTCCAACTACAGGCCCGCACGAAATTTCAACAAACGAAAGTCGGAGACTTTTTCAGTAAAAAACAAGGATTAAAATGTGCTGCGTTATGTGCTGTGCCTGAACTGTGCTTGTTGCACAGTAATCATTGTTCTATTCTTTGAACGCTTCTTGTTTACTTATTACATGCAGTTAATTATTCCACAATTATATTATTGCTATTGTAATTTTATAATGACTTGTCAAGTCAAGTTTATTTGTATAGCGCTTTTAACAAAAGACATTGTCGCAAAGCAGCTTTACAGAATTTGAACGA
>JAOBAM010000001.1:27277834-27294595 GCA_025212355.1 Notarius kessleri | reverse complement strand
TCAGCTGGGATAGGCTCCAGCTTGCCTGCGACCCTGTAGAAGGATAAAGCAGCTAGAGATAATGAGATGAGATATTTGTCTTGTGCAACCTATTATAAGATCATTTATTATATGGCATGAGCTACTTCTGGTAAAATCGTGCACTCTGATTGGTTCCTTGGCAGGCAGTATTTTCCCGTAATGCCCGTGAGCGGTTATGGACTTTATTTCCAAGGTGCCAGCTTTCAATGTTGCAAAAAACTAAATGTCAAAGATTAATTAGAAATCGAAAACGGCCGAGACACACGAGATGAACAAATCAGCAAGTTATTCAAGAAATGAGCAACAGGGAGCGTTCAGAAACTGCTATCAGAAATTCAGTTTTGAAACCATTAGCCGTTTATTTTGCATGCGTGACTCAAGTACGTTACAAATATGATGTGATTGAAAGCAGCGTCACGCCTCGTTATAATGAGTGTCCTATTTTAATCTTGGAGGAAAAAAAAACATCTAACAAACTCCTTATTAACCTCGCTTACTCGGTCTTTGAGAAAATATCTATCAGACCGAGGTGTTTTTGTATGGACCGAGTCGTCAAGACCTCCGTCTGATATTTTCCCGTAAAGACTGAGCAAGTGAGGTTTAATAAGTACTTTTGTTTATTATTTAACAATTACTCACCACAGGTGAAGTGAATATTGGTAAATAATAAGTGAGATGAGATCGAGGTTATTCCCTGAGCCTGAGGGGGATAATTGTTTGTGTAAATACACTGGTGATTTATTGAAAACTCAGTCTTCAGAATCTTCATGTAAATAACTTTTTTTTCCGTCGCAGACTTGTCTCACTTCTCTACGCCGAGTCACATAAAATAGTTTTTGAAGTCGATAAAATAAATCCCAACCCCACTTTCCCTTTGAATAGTTTTAGACCAAACTTCAGAACATCTTTAGTGCTTTTATTTCGGAGCAGCATTTTCTTTCATCGTTTGTAATTCTTCCTCACTTACAGTGACGGAGCCATTTTGCCGAGTCGCTCGGCGAGAAACTCGAATAGTCCGAATTTCTTGACCAACCAGCGTGTGATTTCCTGTAATCCCCTGCGTATTTATACTACATGTTATGAACATAAACCATTAAGACAATTATTAGAATATAAAACATTAACACGAAGAACATAACATAATATTTTGCAGCTTCTTTTGTCCAGTAAGTTTTAGTGAGCTGTATGGTAACATGAACAGGATTTAGCTGAAGCCATTTGACCAATCAGAATGCAGACACTCGTGTAATGTCTGATGCACTGGTTTGAACACAGAGGGCGCTGTAGAGCTCAGATCTATATTTATGCTGTGGGCTTCAATTGACGTTAATTAAATAAAAACAGCCATGAAGTGTGACAACCTGGTGTTGCTGTGTTTAAACAGATGGAAATGGTGGGGTTCTGTTCACCTTGTTTGAGTTGATGGAGGTTGTGTAATATAGTGATGAGGTGTAATACAGCGAGTGACCAGCAGGTGTCAGTCACTCTCTTTCAGTTCAGTGAGGATGAATGAAGGAACCCTGGAGCTTCAGCTCATCTTTAAAGGGGAACTGAAGGCAAATTTGATCAAAATTCTATTTCTCATCTCATTATCTCTCGCCACTTTATCCTGTTCTACAGGGTCGCATTTTTTAAATGTAGGGATGCATTTTTGATTGCCGTTTTGTCGCTGCTGTAGCAAGTTCTGAGTGTTTGAAATCTGCTCTGTAATATCAGTCCATATGTCAAAGCAATGGCCATAATTGAGATTCATCGAGACCTTTGCGAGACATCGTAGGACGGAAGTAAAACGTACAGCGGAAATCAAAGTGACCAACGTCTGCTAACGTTCCCTGTGTCTGAAATCGTTCTCCACTCCCTACATAAGGAATTACTATACAGTGCGCTCATTGGTAAAATGGAAACTCTTTCGGACACTAGTTCGTCGCACTGGTATTTACATCATTACTGTCACACAATTAAAACGTGCCAGATCAGCCGGCTGGTGGGTTTCAAAATAAATACGTGTGTGTGTCTCGTCTCGTCTTCATCCGCTTCTCTGGGGCCGGGTCGCGGAGGCACTTCGGGAAGAACACTGAGACGTTCCCAGGCCAGCCGAGAGATACTGTCTCTCCAGTGTGTCCTGGGTCTTCCCCAAGGCCTCCTCCCAGGGGGACATGCCTGGAACACCTCCTTAAGGAGGCGTCCAGGAGGCATCTGAAAGAGATGCCCGAGCCACCTCAGCTGATTCCTCTCGATGCGTGTGTTTGTGATAAATCCATATACTGAGCATATTTCCCACATTAATCAATACAAAGTATCTGCAGCTTTCAGGGCTTTTTATTTTTTTAAATCAAGGCTGAATATGTTCTTCTTTGCTGCTGCCTTTTATTAAATAAAATTTGAGACTTTTAATTTGATTTCTTTCAGCGCAACTGCAAAAAAAGGCGCGTGCATCCTCTTTCGAATGCTGATGTGCTCAAGCCGGAAGTTTTGTTTGTTTTTTGATAGCAATAAGGGAAGTTTGAAAACAGTAGGCAGTAATCGTCATTTAAACTTGTTTTTTTTGTGCAATATTTAGTTTGGAAAAGTTTTCAAAATGGCAGCGCTGACACTTCACGTTTCGAAGTCTCGTGAAGATCGCGTGGATAAGCGACGCCTGCCGTGGACCAAATGAACTAAATTCAACATGGCTAAAAACCGAATAGGCCGATAAGTATAATATTTAATTGCAATTAGTTGCCCATACGAGTTACGATATAAGGTTACTAAAACTGAAAACATAATTGAATAACACATTAATTAAGAAATAAAGCAAGTTTAAAAATGACTTCAGTTCTCCTTTATTTTGTGATGTGATCACCCCAGTAAACCTCCTGAAGTGTATGTATTTATTTTCTTGAATGCAAAAACTTTGAGAAGCTAGATAGATTTGTTATCCAAATTGAACCTTGACTTTTGCTGCTGTATCAACGTGTTTCAGTGGTATTATTAGAACTATAAAATGCTTATCAGTCTGAAAGCAGAAATGGCTGTATCATGCCTGGACAAATTTCACTTTAGTGTTTCTCCTTCCCAGACCTATGGTCTCTCAAGTGCAATCTACCCCCAAAGCTCCCAGTGTCTCAGAGGCTCAATCACCTGAACCTAAACTTGACATGGGTGTGGCTGAGAAGACCCCTTCCAATGCTGCTTCACAAACTATTCCTTCATCTGTAATAGTCAAAGAGTCCACTTCCCCCTTGACTGAGGTCGAGTGCACCCTATCACCAACAGAGGTGCAGTCAGTGTTTACTAATAAAGAGGAGAGCTTAAAGCTACAAACTGAGCCTACAAATTTGGACAATATCCAAACAACTGAAAATGAGCAAGAAATAAACCTTGCCACTGAATTGATATTTAGCCCAGAAAAGACTAAAATTGATGAGGGGTAAGTCTAGCATGACATAGCATGGCTGCATTTAGTTTTTCTATTTGCATGTACTTATAGGTGTGTAACCTTTTAGCACTGACTGAGTTATAGCATGCATGTATTTTCGTCTGTGGAGACATGCATAGTTGCACATTTTACTTCAATCCATCGAACTTGTACACTCCTTGACCTGAATTCTGGTCTCCCTGTCCCTCAGAGAAAAAAGCATTGCTGGTTTCCTTCCCTTTTGTCCAAGAGCACCTATTTTCCCTTGGTCACCCTTTACATCAACATGTGACGCAGATCAAAGTGGAGTTTTGCCCATCAACAGATCAACTAGGATAAGAGAGGAGGACATTAATCTCCCCATTGACTACCAGAAATCAAATCAAGACTATGAAGCTGTGAAAAATATTGTTGATCCATCAGGATGTTTTGACAACGCACACAGTCCACAATTTGCACAGGTCCATAAGGCAAAAAGAAAAGCAGATAATAGTGAATCAAGCAGGATTGACTTTTTTCTGTCCGATGCAAAAACATCACATGTTTCTGGATTCCCATCTGGGGAGGATATTAAAATGGAGGAGGCTATACAGTGGCCTAAAGATGAAAGTCTGTTCTGGGAGGAGAGCCAAGAGAAAAGAATAAATACAGTGGCCCCTAAGGATACAGAATATCAAGATGGACACTGCTTTGAATACATGCATGAGCCTCAGTTCAGCAAAAGTACTATTCTTGACATCTCTTTTCCTCAGAGGTCAAAGGATGATAATTCCAAGATATACAGAGAAGCATGCATGGTCAGTATTCTTCCATCCTGTCCAAGAGCTGCATCTATACCTGGCTTGCCATCCTTATACTTGCCAGAAAAAAGTATCAAATGGCTATCCTCTGAAGGGTCAATAAGTGTAATGCCATGTAAGAAGGAATCAGCTAAGCACATTCACAATTTGGGAATACAGTATCCTGACATTAAAATACTGAACGAAATGATTTCACTGAAGCCAACTTGTCCAAAATCTGTCAGTATTCCAGGATTTCCATCTGTGCCCCTTGATACTGAGGACATACCAAGTAGTGTTAATTTCCTTCCAACTTGTCCTAAAGCCTCAAGAATTTCTGGCTTACCTTCAAGCCTACCAATCACAATCTCAGAACCTGAAAGCTGGCCCAAAAATAACATGATGTTATGGGAAAGAAAAAAGAAGAAGAGTAAAGTGCAGATCCTACACTCATTTACAGAGAGCCCAGATATGTTTAAGGCAATGATTTCGATAAGACCATCTTGTACAACATCATCTAAGGTTCCTGGATTTCCATCTATTCCAGGGTGCATACCACAAGAACATCTAAGTATCATAAATATGTTACCATCTTGTCCAAAAATTTCCAGTATTGCAGGGTTCCCTTCAGTGTTTCTCAGTGTTGAGCAAGATCTCTCACACTGCCGATCTGACAACACACCTTTGTTTGTAATGCAGAATAAGAAGGATCAAATAAGGGTTATTCATGACTTGAGAAAGCCATATGATGATATTAAACAACTGAGAAATATGTTGTCACTGACATCGACTTGTCCAGCAACTGCAGCTCCTGGTTTCCCATCTGCACCAATCCATATTGAAAAAGTCCCTAATATGGTCTATCTACTTCCAGCTTATCCCACAGTTTCAAAGATTTCTGGCATGCCTTCAAAATTGCTAGTCATTGAGCCAGATGATAAATATAAGCATATGGATAGTGTAATACTGTGGAAAAGACAGGTGAGAAAAAGTGATCCATGCATTCCTGTTGTGTCTAAATATAATGCAGAAACAGCCAGTTCAATGAGTCTGATGAGATCCACTTGCTCAACACAAACAAGGATTCCTGGATTCCCATCTGCCCCAAAGCTTAGACTTCAGAAAGACCAAAATATTTTAAACATGATACCATCTTGCCCAAACAATTCCAAGATTGTAGGCTTCCCATCCATAACAATTATGAAAACGGATCAAAATATTCAACAATGGAGATTAAACAGTGAGCGAATAATTCAAATGCCAAAGACAAGAACATCAGACATGTATATTATTTTGAATAAAGTTTTGGACACATTTAAAGAAAACATTGATTTTACACAGACTATGGTGGCCTTGGTGCCATCATGTCCTAAAAAAGCACATTCTCCTGGCTTTCCATCCCTACCAACACAGACTCATGAGTGCTCCCAGTGCATGATAAAACTTCTAAAGTCTTGTCCAAAAGCCTCTTGTGTCCCTGGAGTATCATCTGTACTCAACACTGAATCTTTTTCTAATAAATGGCCAGTGGACACTGAGCCATTATGGATCAAAGGAACGAGGAACAAATCATACTGTTCCAAACTTTCATATCCACCTCAATATGAACTTATAGGTGACAAAGATGCCATACAAAACATGGTGTTATTAAAACCATCTTGCCCAAGAAAAGCGAAAAGTCCCGGCTTCCCATATACATCACTACCAAGATCAGAAAAGCATATCATATCAAGTAGACTGTCACCCTGTGCGGTCGTTGAAACTTGTGGCCCACTGAGGTTGGAGTCATCTCTCATTTCAAGCTTTTCTATGACACATGTTCCTATTACAGTTCTAACATTGGAAAACAACCCTTCAAAGGAGTGTGATATTACTATGCAGCATTTCACAAATAGTTCAGCTGGAAATGAAGTGACTCATATCAATGCAACTAAATTGAACTCTAGTTCCCTGGAAGAGACCAAAGAGGATGTAGGATTTTGGGCAAGAAGTGAGGAGGGAGAGAAGGGAATTCTGGAGTGTGGGTAAGTTTAGGACATATTTCTGCAATGCAGGAAATTTAATATCTCACCCTTTAGTCAGTGAACAGTGCACAAAATAATTTTCAAAATCCCTGTGTTCAGCAAAATAGACTGCAGAATGTGGCATGCCCCACCTCCCGACATGCCATTATTACTCACTGTTGGAGAGAGGTGAGTTGTAGCCTTTTGCATTTACTGTGTAACTTGGAGCAATGCTATATTGAATGGCTTGCAATAATAGCTTCATTTACCTCCCCATTTAAATACTCCTAATAAAGTGAAAAGCATTTGACATTTTGTATGATGCGAGGCTCACACTCTTACAAATCATATGACATGACAAAGGTATCTGTTCGTCATATTAGGGTGCTTTCACGCCTACTAATCCGTCTGCTGAGTCCCAAACAGAGTGAAAATTACGCTTTGCTTGCTTTTTGGTTTCACACTGCACATAATTAAGCAAGCCTAAAAATGTTGACTGAGAGTTGTGCAGGGCTGAAAATGTACTCATAAAATAATAAACAAAGCTTCAGAAAATAGAAATAGAGTAGAAATCAGAAAATATGTGAATAGAAATCAGAAAAATCGCCCCGAGCACAGAGAACATGGACATGACACTCAGTAAATTACCAGATAATTATATAAATTCCTACTTTAAAACATTTTGCGTATCTATCGTTTATTTATTGTGTTCCTTAGTCTAGATATCCAGAACACATCTCATTTCTACAGCACCACAACTCTGTCCTTTGGCTTGGTTTGCATCTTGGGACTCAGTTTATGAACTTATAACTACAGAAAAATGTTACCCACAGTTCAAAATACACAGCATGTTTGGTTCATTTCCTGCAGTTGTGTTGATACAGGGTTGCATCACTTTTTAACTGCAATTGAACTGCACTAGAGTTGTTTTGCACCCAAGTATGATTGTTGTGTTCTACCTTGCTTCATTGAAACGACACCAAAGAGGAAAACAAACCAGGATTTGATTCAAACAGACTTACCACTGCATATCTGAATGCACTTCCAGACACTGATATATTGCAAAGGAATTTGTGAGATTTTGAATGAATCCTGTTTCTCTTTTTGAGGTGTTTCATGAATGTGTTGTTTATTGGGTTTCCTGTGTGACTTTTTGAAACTGATGGTGATGTGATGCATAGGTTATAATTGAATTACAATTTATGCAGTTATGTATGAGAAAATGTTTGTGCATAAATTATGAATATATGTCCGTGAAATACCATCTATACTTGCATCCTTTGATGTCAATGTTTTACTGCCTTTAGAACTGAATGCACAGATGCTGAGTTCCAAAGCACAGATGATTATACAAACACAGGGCACTCTGCTTGTGATAAATATACATTTGAGAACCTGACACAAAGACCAGAACAACTCACGCCCATATATGAGGATGAAAAAGAGACAATGGAAGACACATGTAATCTGGAGCCTTCCGTGGATAATGCTCCATTCAAACTACAAGAGAACCAGTGGGTACCTAACATGGCTGATCTCTTTCCATCATGCCCAATAATTTGTAGAGTTCCTGGATTCCCATCTACAGCTATGACTATTACTTATGAGACAGAGGCAATGGATTGGCCTAGAGACTCAAATATCTTGTGGCAAAAGGTAAAGGGATCAAAAACAGTAGAACCCCTTCAATACATGGCGATATCTCAGTATGATGCAAAAATGATTGGAAATATGGTATCTCTGGCCTATTCCTGTCCCAGTGAAACAAGTATTATAGGCTTTCCTTCTGCCATTAGGAGAAAAATATTAGAAATATCCCCCATAAGTACATTTTGCCCCAAGATATCCAGAGTAGCTGGTATACCATCAAGCTCCCTAATTCAAGAGGACAAGCCTCATGTAGCGTGGCTGAACAGGAAAGGATGTTTGTGGGACAAGCAGTCAAAGGAAAAACTGGCCTTCATCATAAATAAACCAGTCCAGTATACTGATATTTCCAGTCTGATGGTGGCTATTATTCCAACTTGTCCTGAGACAGCACTCATTCCTGGTTTTCCATCTGCATCATGCTCCAAAGAAAGATGGAAGTGTGGAACCATGAAAACATTTTCTTCAACTTGCTCTACAGTATGTGTAGTTACTGATCATACTTTGAGAAAAGCACCAGCAGCTCAAGTAGATGAATTTACCACTACATCAAAATTTCAAGCCCCAGTGGTTCCAAGCATGTCAAGGCTTCTTCCAACATGTCCAATGAGCTCTAGAATTCCTGGGCATCCATCTACACAAGAATCTAACAATTTGGAGTGGGCCAGTGATAAGACATTAAATTTAAGCAAACCATTAAAAGAAAAAACAGTTAAATTTACAGAAACTGGTCAAGATGCAGAAGACAGAAATAAAAATATGACTTTATTATCAACCTGCCCTCTTGCAGCACGCATTCCAGGTTTTCCATCTGCACAGCGATGTAAAGGTCAAGAGCCAAACATGCAAAGCATTCATCCCTCTTGCCCAATGCTCTCCCATATAGCTGGATGTCAGAGCATACAGATCCCCAGATCATCAAATTGGCCAACCAATCAAATCATTCTGATGGCTAGGCAAACTAAGAATCCTACAATTATTATAAGTAAAGCAAACGAGAACAAAATAATACTTGAAAGCAATGCTGCTTTACTGTCAACTTGTCCATTCAAATCCTGCATTCCAGGTTTTCCATCTGTACCAGAACCAAAAATGCAAAATATTCTTCCTTCTTGCCCCAAAAGGTCTAACATTGTTGGATTCCCTTCTAAAGATGAAGCAGTGTGTTTAGATGGATTAGTTGGAAATCTAAATACAATTCACTTGTACTGCAGTGCACCAAAACACAAGCTATTTTTTATTAAGGACATAACAAACGAGATCAGAGACTCAATGAAAGGTATGTTTGCCTTAGTTCCAACTTGTCCAACACTGACAGTAATACCAGGATTCCCATTTGCACCAAAACCCACAGTTTCTCCTAACATGGTAAATCTTCATCCATGTATTCCAAAAACTTCAAGAATTGTTGGGCTCCAATCAAGAGACAGCACAGACACACATGTATGGATTTTTGAGAAGAAGTCTTTGTGGGTGAAATTATTAAAATCAAGATCAGATATTCATGACCAATGCTACTTTGACCATCCATGTGAACAGTTAGAGCATTACAATACGAAGAAAATGATAGCTTTGGTGCCAACCTGCCCAAGAGAAGTTCAAAGTCCTGGTTTTCCTTCTGTACCTTACATCAAAATGGATAAATTCTATTTACGAAAAGAGTCAGATATGAGAAGTCTACTGAATTCTTGCCCAGGGTTTGCTCTTGTTCCAGGTTTTCCTTCATTAAATTCAGTTATCTCAGCAGACTCATCATGGAAAGTTCAGGCGAGGCCAACATGGGGTAAACCTGAAAAACACAAATCAATTTTAATTTCAAGTATAACCAAACAGAATGAACAATATGCAAAAATTGTACTACTTGCACCAACATGCCCTGATAAGACTAGAATTCCTGGACTTCCATCTGTAAGAAAGTTAATGTATGCAATGACTGCTCTTCTACCATCTTGTTCATATGCATCAAGTATACCTGGAATGCCATCTAGGAGAGAGATAACTCAAGATCTTACTCAGATAGACAGAGTGCTGTCTGCTCTGCCACTTTCTGGGGAGAAACCTTTGAAGACAAAGCCACTTTTGGTTTCTAATGATCTTTCTACAGTTGAGGATAAAACAGTTATGTCCACTTTGGTGTACTGTTGCCCAAGCAAAGCAAGGATTCCTGGATTCCCATCAATGCCTACTATACCTTCCACGCATACCGGCATGTCTGTAACAAACCCCAATCAAACCCAGACCCCAACAGAGCCTGAAAGGGCACTGTGTACTACACTGAATAAGATAGACAAATGGGATCTAACAGTGGATGTCAAACTATCTGGTAAGACATACTTTTAGAGTGTGTTTTACTCTAAAAATATATCTCATGACAGCAGAGTGAACATTAATACCCTGTATTTTTAAAGATAAAACCCCAGAAATAAAAAAGACCAAAGAAATTATTGATGGGTGAGTTAATTTGTGCCTGTGGCATGGGGTGCTGTGGGTTTTTTCTTCCTTTTTTTGTGATGTATTCTTCCAGTCATCACACACTAATACACCAATTTTTATTAACATTTTGCATGTTTTGTGTGCGCCATTTGTGTTATTTTCAAATATTAATATTTGAATATTTGTCTTTTTTATTTGTAAATATTTGTCTTTTGACAAATATTATTGGTCAGTAAAAGAATAAAAAGATATTTGAAGAATATGTATCTGCAAAAGATAAATGTATGATTTGAGTAGAAAAGTATTTGAAATGTGAATTGTATGAGTGCAGAGTATTTGGCATGAACATAATATTGGACTCCAGCCTACTATCTTATTAAGACATCCAGTTATCAGCAGAAATCCACTGCAAGAAAAGCAATCCTTGGAAGAACACGCTGTGGAGCAGTCAACTTCAAGCAACACTCATAACACTACAGACTCCCCAGATACTGATATAACATCTGGATGGGAGGTACTGGAGGCAGATGATCCTTTTACAGAAAAAGAAGGCTCTTCAGGCCTTGTTGAAACCATAGTTGGTGTTTTTCACAAAGGGTAAGCAAGAGACTAATTATGAAACCTGGACAATGACTTAAAGCAAAATATTTAAAACATGTTTAATTGTTGTACAGATTTACTTGTGTTATAGGTCTGTTCTCTAATACAACACAAAGCTGCCAATCATGGTAGTGTCTGTGCGAGTTGAGCAATATATTCAAATGCTGTCAGTGTTTCAAATGCAATTTTTTTCCTTAATGGGATAAAATGTTGTCTATCTAGATCACCGTGTACTAGGTCACTACTTCCCTTATCACAAATTCCTTTTGCAGATCTAAGCATTTTCTTACCGGAGAGCAACCAGTTTGAGATACAGTCACTTTGACTGGCAGGTTGTACATGAAATCCACAAATTAGAGAGCTCATTGTGCACAGGAGTTGTGAATTTGCTTTAAAAAAATAAGTTTGAACCTACACTAGTCCTGTAAAGATAAAATTGAGGACAGTTGTTCCTGAGAAATTGTAGGATTAAAAGTACAGGATTGTGATTGGATTTGTAAATGTTGTAAAATGCTTTTTTGTAAGCATGTTTTGTCTTAATATTATTTTAATTGAAAAACATTGCAGCTGAATTTGTATTATATTATTGCTATTCTTTATATCCCACTCAAGTTATGCATTTTACTTAGTTTTGAGACAGTAGCTGCGATGCTGCAGCCCTCTGGTATTGGAGCAGATGTGGATAGCCAGTTGACCACTCAGGACCCCTGTTGTTTGGTGGATCCTGAAAACAATGTTAGTGTGAAACCCACACAGCCTTGGTGTGAACCTGCTGAGGGGCCAATCCTACAAAAAGCACTGCATATTTCATCAACTGAGCTTCAGGAGTTTAAATTCCCTGTAAGTGCTGAACCATGCATGTGGCGCTTGGCTGACAGTCGATCTGAGACATCCTTGTGCGCTAAAGATGTTGAAAGCTGGCTTACTGGGAATGGAGAACATAGCCAGATGAAGAAGTGGCCTCCACTAACTGAGGCAGACCTACATGAGATTACCAAAGAAGAGGAAGGAAATGTCCCACATACTTTGTTTCAAATCAGTGAAACAACCAAAAAGAAAATGTTTGAACTTGATGAGAATACTGAAGAAGAGTTTTTAGATAAGCCATTCTTGATAGTGAAGGGGTGAGTGCATTGACGTGTTTTCTGAGTGGCAGCATGAATTAATCCAGTTTGTGCTTTCCATGCTTTTTGTTATTCATACTGTACTGCATAGCTTTCCCTGAAGCAGCCTCATGTGTTTGTGTCTTGAGGTCTTAATGGTTGAATTAGGTGTAGTGTCATATGTGCATGTTTCAAAGAAAAAAAAAATGCTTGATGATATTGCATTAATGATATGCTTGATTCTTGAATACTGAATTGTTGGTTGAGGGGTTATTTTTGAAACTGCTTGCCCGCAGATGTGTGTTTTGGTTGATAGGTGAATGAGTTGCTTGTTTCTAGCTTAGAAAATAGTTTTGGTGTTGTTATTGGGAATGTTCTTGAAATAATTGGAAGGATTTGATGTTTATTTATTTTTTTAAAACAATGGAATGAATTGTATTCTCATCCTTAAGGCCACAGAATCATAGTGCTCAAGAGATATCTGCACTCATCCAGCCTACAAGCAGCAAGCCTCAGAAAGAAGAGATAATGACATTTTCTCTAACTTCCCCACAAAAGCATTCAGAGATTAGAAATGAAGAGACCTCTGTTTTAACATCTAGTCAACTACCACCACCTCAGGAGACTAGCAGGAACTCCAGGTCTCAAGAATCTTCTTTCACAGCAGTCTTGAAAGATCAAGAACCTATTTCTCCTTGTTCAAATGTCTCAATTGTTTCACCTTTTGGCAGCAAGATAAACAGTAACTTAACTGAGGAATTTTCACACACTGTGGAACATGCATCTGTTGTAAACCAGACTGAATGTCTTTTGGATGTATCCCAGAGTTTGCAAGCAGCAATGTCTGAATGTATCATTGAGGACAAGAAGTTGGACAAAGTTGTTGGTATGCCTACACCTTTGGAAGATCCTCTGACATCTGCAGATGAAAATTCTTTTACTAAAACCATGGTGCAGAGTCCCAGTGTTTTACCTGTTCCAATGCCTCGGGTAAAGAAGCGCCTTAGTGCTTCTTTACCAGATGATTACCGAGTGGAAAGTGGTACAGCTGAATTAAGCACTTGCAGTATTTGCCCCTTGGACAATAATGAGATCTCAAGTAAAGCCAAAATGCTTGGAATTTCTAAAGCTGGTGGTGCTGAAAGTAAAACTGAATTGCAGAAAAGGAACCAAGTGTTCTCTACAGATATGTCTGACTCTGAAAGTGACATAAAGTCAACTACTGACATGCAGCCTGGCAAAGAGAAAAAAGCTGAAAGAGAGCTGGACCAAATTGCTTCTGAAATCAAAGTGAAGTCAGTTGATCAAGTCAAGGCCACAGAACCTCTACTTCCAATGCCTCGTGTGAAGAAGTGTTTCAGTGCTTCTTTTAATGATGACATTCCAACTGTGCCATCCTCCCATCAATTTGTCCCCGATCAAGGACAAAAAGAAGCACATTCACCAGTTCCAGCTCCTCGTTCAAAGAAGCGCCTCAGTACGACTTTCCCAGATGAAAATCCTTCCGAAGAGAACCAAGTTGTCTCCTTTGTGAATCAAATGGAAAGCAAAGCACTTCTCCCTTCAGGAAATGAGTCTTCATTATATTTTTCAGAAAAGACTGTCAAAGCACTTGAACTAGATAATAACAAATCTGTTAATAGCATGTTAGTTACTGTGAAAAAAGTTACAGCTTGTCCAGAGCTTTCCTTCACTAATCATGAAGGAAGCCAACAGCTGGTTGAAGAGAATGTCAGGGAGAAAGTTAGTGAGTCTGCTAAAGCCTTAACCGTGAGTGAGTCTGACACAAGCAATGTTCCTCAAAATGTGAGTAAAACACAAAGACAAGAAGAGAGATCCAGTGAGAAAAATCAGGATGTAGAAACAACTGTGAAGGATGTTAAGCAGGGAAAAGAAGAAGATAAGGTTCATTTGGCTACTGTGTCTTTAGATGAAACTGCTGCTACATTAGAATTAAAGAGGTAAGTTTTGAAGGACAGAATATTGCAGACATTTTTGTGAGTAAATGATATGATAAAAACAAACACTAATGTGTCTGCCTACTGTATATGTTCATGGATTTTCATTCATCCCCCCCACCAAAACTGTAATCCTGTGTAAGCAGTTGAAAAATATACAGCATGTGAACTTGGAGTAAGAAGTATCTAGTAAACGAACTTAAAATAAATGTCGCATCATAGTTTTCATAGGATTTGTTTCTTTTCATCATTGTTTTCTAGACAAGCCACAGAGGATTCTTCAAGCCTGCCTGTTCCAAGGCCTCGTGTGAAGAAACGTTTGAGTGCCTCATTCCCAGATGATACCTCAATTCCCACTGATGAAATAACCCATCTGGAGGAAGGTTCGAATAAGAATATTAATGAACCAGTTCTCACTAAAAGGAAAACAAAGACAGAAGCCATGGTCCATCATGGAAGTTCTCCAGCAAACTCTGCTGTAGCCAGTGAGTCAGAGGTATCTGAATATTATTCGAAATTGTACTCCTTGAAGTAGATTTTTGCCATTTTGGATATGTTAGCATGTATTTACGTTGTGTTTTCTTTCATCTCAGATGACAAGCCTTGTAGATTCCAGTCAGTCTCTTCTAAAGTGGTGCCAAAAGGTAACACAAGGTCACAAAGGCGTGAAAGTCACAAACTTCAGCACCTCCTGGCGAAATGGTCTCGCTTTCTGTGCCATCCTCCATAATTTCCATCCTGATAAAGTGTACGTACTTTGATATTTGAGGAATTGTGTGTAAAACAAATGGATGTGTGATTATTTAGATCTCAGAAATATATAAATCATCTTTCCGTTTATCTAGGGATTTCGAAATGTTGGATCCTTATGACATTAAGGAGAACAACAAAAAGGTTATATTTTTTATGTCTTTATCTCTTTGTACATTTTACCATTTTGGTAATCATTATTACAATTTTAGATGATGGGCACTCAGGTGGAGATCAGGACTTTATTGTTGACATCCATGTTCTTCATCTGAGCACAATGCCTCAAAGCATCTTCAACATTTTCAAAATATACTAAATGTTACTACACTTTATTGCGGCTTCACTGAGCCAAATAATTTTATTCAAGCTTGGTATAACTAACGCAACATAGAGTTAAAGGTGCACTATGTAAGATTTATTGGCATCTAGAGGTGAGGTTCCAGATTGCAACCAAGATGAATATCCCTCCCTTTCCAAGCATGTATTAGAACCTACAATTACTGTCAGGTAGAGTAATACCTGTCTGCAGAGCCACAGATTTACCCCAGCTGTTTCACAACATCAGTGTCATCCCAGTGGCATTCAGTGCATGTGCGGCCACATTTTTTGTTTATCTTAGTGACTGTTAGGCTAATCAACATTTCAGTTGTTTCAGGTGGGTTTTCGATAGATTTATGACATAAAACTAAAATAAAACAACCTCTTCCTTCTTCTTTGTCTTCCTTTCTTCTTTTTCATCTTCCTTCTGGTACTAGATTCAAGTTAGCACTTGTAAAAATGTGAAGTGCGAAAGGGACTCTCTAGAGCCAGTGTTTAGTTTGTCTATTCTGGGCTACTATAGAACCGTGGTGGTGCAACATGGCAGACTCCATGGAAGAGGACCTGCTCCCTATGCAGATATGAAAGGCTCATTTTAAGCTTTTGAAAACACAACAATTCATAATTACAGGTGATAATATACAAATGAAAACATAATTATGAATACTATATTTAAATTATGCTAATAGAGCCCCATAAATCCTACATAGTGCACCTTTAATGCAAATACTTATGCAATGTTGCTGAAGTCTCATTGATGGAATTTTTTTAATGTACTGTAAATGTATCAGTGACTTAGGATGACATCTGGTGTCGATGGTTGGCATATTTTTTATTCATGAGCACTGTGACATTGTGAAGATGCTAAGTTAATCCAAAGAGAAATATAACTGAGTAGTATCTTTATTTATAGTGATTGGGTATTCAGAAGACCACTGTTGCATAGGATGCATTTAATAGATTTAGACCGAAATACTGACAGTATTTTCTTCTGTTTAATCACTGCTACATTGATATCCCACAGGCTTTTGATGGTTTTGCTGAACTGGGTATCTCCAAACTGATTGAGCCCTCTGACATGGTACTGCTGCCCACGCCTGACCGACTCATTGTTATGACTTACCTCAACCAGATCCGTACACACTTTACTGGCCAGGAGCTCAGTGTGGTACAAATTGAACAGAACAGCAATGAGTCAAGCTATGTTGTAGGAGAGAAAATACAGAACACAGACCCTGATGCTGCTGCACGCTATTATGCTGAGAGATTCCAGACTAGCCACCTTACTCAGGAGACAGATGTCCCTGACCAAGGCACGAAAGAAAATCCAAACACCAATGGCAGTTTGGTACCACCACCTCGAGCCAAACTCAAGGGGGTGAATCAAGCAGGAGGCTCAGGGGGAGCTCAGGCTCTAGTTGCTCCTCCAAGAACTCACACTTCATCCACCAAAGGATTTTCTCATGTCAAGGATGCAGATTTGGTAAAGAAGCGGCGATCACAGCTGAGAGGGGAGTCTTTTGAAGAGACTGAGATGTCAGAGAAACTGACTGCAGTAGAGGTAATTTAGATAAAGTTCAGTTAATTTACCTGAAGTACGTTATTCATAGTGTATGACACACAGATACCTGTTTACTCCTTAACTTAGAAATAAGGACTTGAATAGTCTCAGAAGAAGAATCTCATAACATCAGGAATATTATATTATATTATATTATATTATATTATATTATATTATATTATATTATATAG
>JAOBAM010000001.1:26898051-26908649 GCA_025212355.1 Notarius kessleri | reverse complement strand
AACATGCAAACTCCACACAGAAAGGCCCTCGCCGGCCACGGGGCTCGAACCCGGACCTTCTTGCTGTGAGGCGACAATGCTAACCACTACACCACCGTGCCGCCGTATTTTGTATCATTGTTTATTATATTTCTGTAATCCATGACCTATCCATATTCTATCAATTACTGGAGTATGTACATGGCTTGTTGTGAAGTCCAAACTGTACAGTATGACCCGGAATAATGTGCTACGACTTGGAGAAAAAAAACAAAGTTGCATGCATTTATTTCCCTGAGTGGCAGGACCAAGCGATATTATAGTTGGGATTATAGTTGTGGTGTGACTGCTCCAGACTGGAATTAAATTCAGGCATGGGTATACACTGTGTGCACATTAGACAAGTAAATACTCTGACCCCACCATTATTTCTATGCATATTTTCCAACCCCAAGCTATATACACTTGAATGCTAACTGGATTTAAGCATTCTCAGGTGGTATTTGTGTAATGAGGGAGGGTGTGGCCTAAAGTCTTTAACACCCTATATTAAGGTGTGCATAATTATTAGGCAGCTTCTTTATCTCAGGCAAAATGGGCCAAAAATAGAGATTTAATAGACACTGGAAAGACAAAAATTCTAAAAATGCCTATTAGAGGGATGCAGCACTCTTGAAATAGCTATTTGATTGCTCTGTGGTCACGTTCCAACGTTTTGTTGCAAATAGTCAACAGGGTTACAAAAAACATGTGGAGAAAAAAAGAGACACAAATTAACTGCAAAAGACTTGAGGAGGATTAAGCATGACACTACCAGGAACCTATTATCCCCCAGTGCCACCATATTCCAGAACTGCAACCTACCTGGAGTGTCCAGGAGAACAAGGTGTTTGGTGCTCAGAGACATGGCCAACGTAAGGAAGGCTGAAACACGACCACTACTAAACAAGACTCACAAGTTGAAACATCAAGATTGGACCAAGAAATACCTGAACACAGATTTTTCAAAGGTTTTATGGACGGATGAAATGAGAGTGACTCTTGATGGACCAAATGGATGGGCCAGTGGCTGGATAACTAATGGACACATAGCACCACTTCGACTCAGATGCCAGCAAGATGGAGGAGGGGTACCGGTATGGGCTGTTGTTATTAAGGATGAGTTAGTTGGACCATTTCGGGTTGAAGATGGACTGAAAATCAACTCCCAAACCTACTGCTAGTTTCTAGAAGATACATTCTTCAAGCAGTGGTACAGGAAGAACTCTGCATCATTCAAGAAAGCCATGATTTTTATGCAGGACAACGCACCATCACATGCATCCCAAGTACTCCACTGCTTGGCAAGCCAGCAAAGGCTTTAAAGATGACAGAGTAATGACACGGCCCCCTTCTTCGCCTGACTTAAACCCTAGTGAGAACTTGTGGGCCCTTCTTAAACGTGAGATTTACAGTTAGGGAAGACAATACACCACTCTGAACAGCATTTGGGAGGCTGTGGTTGCTGGTACACAAAAAGTTGATCGTCAACAAATCAAAAAACTAACAGACTCCATGGATGGAAGGCTCACGGCAGTTATTGAAAAGAAGGGAGGCTATATTGGTCACTGAATATTTTTGAAATGCCAAAAGTGTTTGTTTATTACTTCTGAGTTATTTGTTACACTTGCTCTAAAAATTATGCTGGCGAGTGGCCTAGTGGTCAGCGTGTCCACCTCTTGATCGAGAGATTGCGAGTTCTACTCACGGTCGGGTCATACCAAAGACCATCATAAAAATGGTGCCATCTGGCAAGGCATGCTGCAATAGAGGTGCAAGTGCGGAGTCAAACTCTCATGGTTACCAGAGGACTAGCCCCCCACTGTAACCCTAGCTATGTAATATAGGCGAGAGGCTGAGGGCTACGAAACGGAGATCAGCACTGTCAAACGCGCCATGAATGGTGCAGGAAGGACTTTGACTTTTGACCTTAGGGATATGAGAAGTGTAAAAAAAAAATCCAACCACAATAAAGTACTGTTTGAAAAGTTCTGATTGCTGACTGAATCTAATATATTATGTTTCTTAATTTAAAATTGGCATGAAAGCAAAGTCCATCCCATGCCAGGACCTGATCTTCCCAGGTAGTCTCCTGTCCCAGTAGTAACCAGGCACTTAGCACATTGGGCAACACTGATCTCCGTTTCAGTAGCTCTTGGCTTCTCACCTATTACATAGCTAGGGTTACAGTGGGGCCAGTCCTCTGGTACCTGTGAGAGTTTGACTCCCTACTTGCAAAATCTTAAAATATTTTATCTTAATTCTTACAACGTGTCAGCTTTTTTTACAAAAACAAATAGAAAAAAAAAAAGAACAGGGAAGCCATGGCCTAAAGGCTAGAGAAGTAGCTTTGGGACCAAAAGGTCACATGCTTGATTCCCTGGATCAGTAGGAATGGCTGACATGCCATCGAGCAAGGCATCTAACCTCCAACTGCTTTGCAGACTGCCTGCTGCTGTGTGTATGTCAGGGTCTTGTTGTATGTCGCTCTGGATAAGAGTGTCTGCTAAATTCCTGTAACGTAACATATCTTTCTTCCTAATATACCTTTCAGCATAAGCATAAATGTGTTTAGGCTGGTAACATTATCTATGAAGCCTGTTTTTATTACTTTTAAATGCTATTTTGTAATGGTTGTTATTAATAGTTAGTATAAATGTGTACAATACTATTTAATAATTGCAGTAAATTGCTGTATGTTTATGTACATTAAGATAAAGTATATAATACTTAATTCTTGATGAATAAGGAATAAAATATATATATCAATCATTTTTCTTATAGCATGTTTTTATTTTTTATTAGTACATACTAAACACACTTTATAATTATACACAGGTTATTATGAGTGTGCAGTAATATACACTGTAATAAAGAATAGAGAAAAGATAATTTAAGCAACATGGTACAAGCAAGAACGTTCTTGTATTGAATATCAGCATGGCTGTGATTCGGCCGGAGGTAATCACAGAAGCATGGTTGTGAATGCAATATTGATTTTACACAACAGTTCTATAAACAAACCAAAAAAAAAATTAATATCATGTAACTGACATTTCAGACACAATACAGAAAAATCTTTTATTTATTTTTGCTCCCAATTAAGCGTCAAATGGTTAGAGATAGACTGACTGACAGCCCATAGTAAGTGTAGTAATGGCTTCAATGTAATGAACATTTGTTAGAAGTTAGATTTTATGTAGTGAACACAGATGAGCAGAGTGATACAAACAGTGAAATGTACCAATGTGGTTAAACGAAATATCAGCACACTTGGGATGTCACTTGTCCAATCAAATCAGTGCGCCAGAACTAACTGTTGTATATCATGAAATTAATGTTTGTAAAAAAAAATTTTACTTTTTTTAACCTTTATGAATTTTTGTTTGTTTGTTTGTTTTTAAGAAAAGAAAAAAGTAACTTTACACTTAATTTGCAAATACGCACAACCATAGCCATAAAGCTTTACAAATACAGGCTGTTAGCAAAAGTCCTTTACAAAGAAAAACATTCACAACTTTGATTAATGTTATGTACGAACATAGAGGAGACAAACAGTAAAAATGCAGAGAAGCACAGCTGATCTTATAATGGAGAGACGGACTAGAACCTCAATCTGAAAAGGAGCATCTGCACAAAAAAATAAAAGATATTTAGCAAATAAGTCTTGTTTGCATAGTTCATTTTACATGCACAAAAGCATTTGCTCAAATGAGTGAAATAGCCAGTGTTCGACACTTAAGGAAGTACTTTACCTTTGAGGGTCACCTTAGTTCTATTCCCAAACAGAATCTCTCCACATGCAGCCACAGCACAATAGTACGTTCCACCATCAGAGAGGACGATGTTCTTGGGGAGACTGTAAACACACGTCTGTGTAGGAGAATTAGCAGTGAAGCTTGTCTTACACTGGCCATTGCTTTGTCTTTGAGTGTAAATGAGCCCTGATTGGGAATCATCTGAGTCGCGTCTGAACCAGTATACACTGTGATCTCCTGCACAGTGATTAGTGACGACTGTACACTGAGACACAGGGTCTCCTGGTTCAACCATCTGAACCTTTTCCTGCTGGATAACTGTGCTGATTTTTAATGACTGATCTTAAGAAAGACAAATGAACAAAATTCAGTTATCTAGTTTCATCAGTCGATATAGTACAAAACCTTATAAATGGCGAAATAATTATTCAATGATGAATCTCTCCAAATATTTTTTTCACAGAAGCACACTATTACAAATGTGTTACTGACTGAGCAGTTACATTTATAAATGAGAAGTAGCTGTGAGTAAAGCAATGTGTCTTTCTTTGAAAATGTCATCCATGACTAAATTTGCTAAAGCTTCTTACCTTTCACGATTAGAACAGTGCCTTGTCCAAATGTGATATCATAAAGAAATGTGATAGCACAGTAGTAAGTGGCTGAGTCTGACAGTATTGCGTTTGAGATTCTCAGATTAAACATGAAAGGTTCGATTTCTACATCAAAGCGGATGTTGTTTTCAAATTCTTGATAAAACTTTGCAGGTTGAAGCTGATATGATGTAGCAATTACATGTGGCTTCTCTCCAAGCTTTTGTCTGAGCCACATAATAGTGGTTGTTCTCTTTTGTGTAAATTGACACTTTAGATTAACACTGCCTCCAACTTCGACAGTTCTTAGTGGCTCCTGCCAAGCATCATCTTCACTGGATGAAAGATCTGGAGTAACCCCCCACCCAAAAAAAACAAATCATTAATCACTACTAAGACACTGACCTCATCCCCTATATGTTATAAAATACCTACAATAACTGAATTTGTACATAATTGACAATGAAATCTAATATCTAAGTCTACTTACTGATAGATGTGCACAGCAGGAAGGAAAAAATTATAATCATTTTCTAAAAGATTGACCTGTACATAGTACAAATACCCTCTGAAAAGAAAAAGAGAGAAAGATTAAGTGGGAAAAAATCCAAACCCATCATATACGAATACAGTGAGATCAAAATTATATACAAGAACTTACTCACAAAGCAAGATTTTTACTCACAAAAGCAACTAACGCCAGTAACTACCCAGTGTCTTCTTTCAAGAGTGAAAAGCTGTGAATAAAACTTCCGCTAAAGTATAACACCTTCATAATCCTATGCAGGAAGAGACTGACTGACAGAAAAACATTAAAATAGGTCACCTGCACACAAGGGAGTGGCATTACATAATCATCAAGATTTTTTTGGACCAGTTTGTGTCATGGATGCTGGTGCCAGATGGGTTGGTTTGAGTATTCCAGAAATTGCTGATCATCTGGGATTTTCACCAAGTTTCACTCACACACACACACACACACACACACACACACACACACACACAACAATGGAGAAAATAGTGCGTGTGTGTTTGGGGGTGGGGACGGAGTGCATTACTTTTGTATAAAAGGAGTGTCTTGTGTGTTATTCCTTAAACTTACCTCCTTAATCTTAAAAATGAATATATACATATTTACAAAAATACATAAATATACAATGTTTTAGAACTAATATGCATATCCTAGACATTTTATAAATATAAATTTGATTAATACATTATACTAATGCATATTTATAAATACACAATATCTGACTGTAAAAACCTGTACATTTAACTACAATCAGATGTATATAAATCTACAAACTATTTTTTTAATAATTAAAAAGTCCCAAAAAAATTAGGGGAAAAAAACCACTAATGCTGGAGCACAGGGGTGAAATACTCACCACAAATACAATACTTACTGTAAATTTTATGATGAATATGAAGTGATGGATTTGGATGGGGGTGGCATGGTGGAGTAGTGGTTAGCACTGTCACCTCACAGCCAGAAGGTTCTGGGTTCAAACCAAGTGGCCAACAGAGGCCTTTCTCTGTGGAGTTTGCATGTTCTCTGCGTGTAATTCCTCTGGGTACTCTGGTTTCCCCCACAGTCCAAAGACATGCAGGTTAGGTGGCTCTAAATTGACCGTAGGTGTGAATGGTTGTTGGTCTCTATGTGTCAGCCCTGCGATAATTCGGTGACTTGTCCAGGGTGTACCCCCCTCTTGCCCATAGTCAGCTGGGATAGGCTCCAGCTTGCCTGCGACCCTGCACAGGATAAGCTGTTATGGATAATGGATGGGGCAGCACAGTGGTGTAGTGGTTATCACTGTCACCTCACAGCAAGAAGGTCCTGGGTTTGAGCCCCATGGGCTAACGGGGGCCTTTCTGTGTGGAGCTTGCATGTTCTCCCCATGTCTGTGTGGGTTGCCTCTGGGTACTCCAGTTTCCCCTACAGTCCAAAGACACGCAGGTTAGGTTAATTGGTGGCTCTAAATTGACCATAGGTGTGAATGTGAGTGCGAATGGTTGTTTGTCTCTGTGTCAGCCCTACGATGACCTGGCAACTTGTCCAGGGTGTACCACGCCTCTCACCCATAGTCATCTGGGATAGGCTCCAGCCTGCCTGCAACCCTGGACAGGATAAGCGGCTACAGATAATGAATGGATGGGCTGGATTTGGATGGACCTCCTGATAAAGTTCTCCTGAGTCTCCTCAGCAGGATCCACATGCTGCATCCTACTATGAGGGGATTCTTAACTGTTGTCCTCTTCAGCCTTCCTCCTCCTTATCCCCTGGCATTGGATGGGAATCCTCATAAGACTGATCAACTACAATGTCATGAAAGAACTAGAGACCAGAGGTTTAAGCTGCGACATGTGGAACGTGGGGTGGATGCGTCGTGTGGTGAGTGGTAGTGCCAGTCTGACGGGACATGGGTTGATTGCCTTTTTGATGAGGAAGGGTCCTAGGTACCTGGGATCCAGCTTGCGGGAGATGGTTCTGAGTGGCAGATGGAGTGTGGAGAGCATGACTTGTTGCCCCACCTGGTAAGTGGGCGCCTTAGAGTGGCATTTGTCGGCCTGCCTCTTGGATACTAGGGCAAAGCGAATGAGTTTTCTCCAGGCCAATGCCCACGTCCTCTGCAGTGGTGTATGAAGGTCTGGGCTGAGGGTACAGCGACCTCCTCCTCTTGGTTGGGGAAGAGTGGTGGTTGGTAACCTAGGAAGCACTGGAAGGGCGAGAGGCCTGTGGCAGATGAAGGGAGAGTGTTGTGAGTGTACTCGACCCAAGGTAAGTACATTACTTACTTCAAGAAGCGGCATCCCTGGACATCATGCACCTGAGTGCCACCTCCAAAGCTTGATTCGCCCGTTCTGCCTGGCCATTGGTTTGAGGATGGAACCCTGAGGAGAGGCTACAGGAGGCCCCGATGAGTTTGCAGAAGGCCATCCAGAATTGTGCAGTGAACTGAGGACCCTGGTTGGAAACGATGTCAGTGGGGAATCCGTGTAGGTGGAAGATGTGAAAGATGAGTAATTCAGCAGTTTCTTTAGCTGTGGGAAGCTTGGGCAGAGGGACAAAATGGACTGTCTTGGAGAACCAGTCAATAACTGTGAGGATGCATGTGTTGCCACCTGAGTTGGGGAGTCCTGTGATGAAGTCGAGGGTGATGAGACCAGGGTCGATGAGGAATCAGGAGGGGTCTTAGCAGGCCGGCAGGGGGTCGATTGGCTGTCTTGTTCTGGGCACATGTGTCACAGGCTGCCATGAACTCCTGGACGTCTTCCTTGATGGATGGCCATCAGAAGCGCTGTTGGATGAGTGCCAGGGTTAGAGCAGCTCCTGGATGACAAGGCAACTTGGAGCCATGACCCCACTGCAGCACCTGGGTTCGCACAGAACAGGGAACAAGCAGATGGTTAGGTGGAATGTTGCTTGAGTTACCTTCTCTGGGGTCCTGCTCCAGGGCCTTCTGCACCAATGTTTCTATCTCAAGTAGCGTGGCCCCCACCAGACAGCGTGGAGGGAGGATGGTTTCAGGCATACTAGACTCCTCCTGGCAGGCAGAAAATATCCTGGACAGGGCGTCGGGTTTGCCGTTCTTGGAGCCTGGGTGGTAGGAGAGCGTGAATTGAAAATGGGAGAAGAAGAGAGATCATCAGGCTTGCCGTGAGTTAAGGCGTTTGCCAGACTTGAGGTATTCCAGATTCTTGTGGTCAGTCCAGGCGAGGAAGGGGAGATCCGACCCCTCAAGCCAGTGCCTCCACTCCTTTAAGGCTAGCTTGATGGCTAACAGCTCTCTGTTGCTGATGTAATTTCGTTCAGCAGGGAACAGCTGGTGGGAGAAGGAGCAGGGGTGGACCTTGTTATCATTGGCCCTCTTGGAGAGGATGGCTTCGACCCCAGACTCAGAAGCGTCGACCTCCACGATAAACTGTTTTGTGGGATAGAGTATGGTGAGAATGGGTGCTGTGGTGAACTTGTGCTTGACCATGGAGAAGGCTCTCTCCGCTTCCTCCCCCCCACTTGAATGAGGTCTTAGTCAAGGTTAAAGCTGTGAGAGGTCCGGCCACTGTGCTGAAGTTGCGGATAAAGCGCCTGTAGAAATTGGCGAATCCCAAGAAATGCTGGAGCTCTCATCACGAGGATGGGGTGGGCCAGTCAGCGACTGCTTCAAGCTTGAGGGGGTCCATCTGGATCCTAGCCCGGGAGATGATGAACCCCAGAAACAAGACAGAGCTTTGGTGAAATTCGCTTTTCTCCGCCTTGATATATAGCTTATTTTCTAGCAGGCACTGGAGGACCTGCTGGACTTGGCCCCAATGTTCCTCCAGGGAGTGAGAGTTGATCAGGATGTCATCCAGGTACATGAAAACGAAGATGTTGAGAAAGTCCCTCAGGACGTCATTGACGAGTGCCTGGAAGACTGCGGGCGTGTTGGTCAGGCCGAAAGGGACCACGAGGTACTCATAGTGGCCAGTGGTGGTGTTGAAGGCCATCTTCCACTCATCCCCCTCCCTGATCCTGACAAGATGGTAGGCATTGCGTAGGTCCAACTTGGTGAATATCTTGGCTCCATGGAGTAGTTCAAAGGCTGTAGTCATGAGCAGTAGTGGGTAGCAGTTCTTGACTGTGATGGCATTGAGACCTCGATAATCAATGCATGGGCGGGGTGACTTGTCCTTATCCACAAAGAAGAATCCCACCCCTGCTAGGGAGGAAGAAGGGCAGATGATCCCAGCTGCCAGAGACTGAGATGTACTTCTCCATAGCTTGCCTTTTGACGGGAGACAGAGAGTAGAGTCGCCCTTTGGGTGGCGCTGTCCCAGGCAGGAGGTCGATTCCACAGTCATAGGGTCTGTGAGGAGGGAGGGACACTGCTTGGGTCTTTCTGAAAACAAGTTTTATGTCCAGGTATTCTGGATGCACATGAGAGAGATCGGGAAACTCTCTGGCTGAAGGCTGCAGTGGTTTGGCGGGAGGCAGAGCAGAGTTCAGGCAGGAAGCTAGGCAGGACTGGCTCCAGCCTAGGATGGTGTTGTCGGCCCAGTTTAGGTGGGGATTGTGCTGCGTTAACCAGGGTAATCCTAGGATGATGGGTACGTGAGGGTTGTTCATGACATGAAGTTGGATGGTTTCTGAGTGGTTACTGGAAATCTTCAGGGTGAATGGGGCAGTAAGGTGGGTGATGGTGGTCAAGCCGGTACCATTGAGTACCAGGACAGTGAGAAGGACATCGAGAGCGAGTAGCGGGATTCCCAGATGCTTGGCAGTGGTGGAGCAGATCGGGTTCCTGTCTGCCCCTGAGTTGACGAAGGCCTGGAGGTGGTGATGCTGGTTGTCATGGATGATGATGACAGGGAGTAACGGTTGATCAGCAGGGGGCTGGTTCTGAGTGTTGCCCATCAGGACCCCTCGATTCAATGGTGGGCTCGTCCTTTTTGCAGGCAGGCTCGACAGATGTGTCCTAGCTGACTGCAGTAGAAGCAGGCCCCTGTGCTCTGCTGGCACTGTTGTTCCTCCGCTGACACCCAAACACAATCTACCTGCATGGGTTTGACGGACAAGGTGGAAGGTGGAGAGGAGGTGAAGCTGGGGCTGGTCTTTTCTCTCCTCCATTGCTGGATCCGAGCATCGATACGGTTGGCGAGGTCCATGAGGCTGGAGAGGTCCAACGGCAGTTCCTGCATTACCAATTCATCCTTAATGGTGTCAGACAAGCTGTGCAGGAACGCGTCGACCTGGGCACTCTCGTTCCAACCGCATGATGCCGCCAATATCCGGAACTCGATGGCATAGTCCAAGGTAGACCGGGACCCCTGCTGCAGCTCCATCAGTTCTCTAGCCACCTGCCGGCAAGACAGAGAGCAGTTGAAAGTTCACCTCATCTCCTCAGAGAAATCTTTGAAATTGGAGCTAAAGGGTGCATCGACATCCCAGACCGCTGTTCCCCACTCCCTGGCCTTGCCAGTGAAGATCGTGATAGTATATGCTGCCCAGGAATGTTCTGTGGGGAAGGCCAGAGGTTGCAGCTCTAGGATCAATGAGCATTGAGACAAAAACCATCTGCAAGTACCTGATTCTCCATTGTAGGGCTGAGGCGCTGGGAGTCTCAGCTCGCAGAGAACAGTGGTGGCAGGAGCTGAAGTAGGAGATGGCTGGACAGGGGTAGGCATGGCTTGATAGTGCTGCATCTGCATGGTGAGGAGGTTGAGTGAGTTGGACAGGGTGGTGAGGTTC
>JAOBAM010000001.1:26393135-26413729 GCA_025212355.1 Notarius kessleri | reverse complement strand
TGAAATTCCTCCAAAAATTGTGAGAGGAGTTGATTTCAGAAGGTGGGCACCCTTTGACTGACTGACCGACGGATGGACAGAATGAATGAATGAATGAATCCCCCTTTGGGCCTTTCAGCCAGCGGAGGATAATAATAATAATAATAATAATAATAATAATAATAAAAAGAGGCAGCAATCAAATTCAGAAGGTGAGCTTGATGAGAAAATCATTAAAATAATTTTCATTTAAAGTCCCCATGAAATCAAAATTGGTGTTTTAGAGTTTTTTTGTATGAGACTCTTGTTGCTGTTTACACAAATAAGACAGCACATATATTTACATGTTTGAAAGATATCCTTTTAATTTTATGGGCAATGATTTCTGGGAAAATGGTGAAAAATCATCTGTGATCAGTCCTGTCCTCATCCAATTTGCACCCAATCAAATGTGCCCAAGAACACACTTATCTCACCCCTGTAAACAACCCGGGTGGGACAAGTTACTATCAAACATGACCATTTGTGTAGTTGTGGTTGTGCAGCCTCCTGCGTGTTATTGTCTTTCCAAATAATCCCTTGTTCTTGTGAAAAGATGGTTGGATTTTACGTGTTTGTGTGCCTGCACTCATTCCCTGTCCAGTTTAATATACAGAAAATGAATTTAATGTGTGTTAAACAATGGCGTGTGTGTGTGACAGAAAGAGAATTGTCTGAAAAGCTTGTTTCTTGGCACGGTTTTATTTTACCACCTACAGACAAACAGCAATCTTTTCCCACTACCCTGTGGATAGCCAAATTCTCTCACTGCTGCAGAAAAGCAGTAAAACCACTGTACGCTGGTAACAAATGAGCTACGGTCAATCAATCTGAGGGGCCGTGGTAGGACGTCTATGCTCTTTGATGCAAAATATGACAGTCACAGTGGGCAAATTGGTAAAGCGGCATCCTGTGCAGTTGAAAACAATCTCTATTTAAACTTGTGGCCTCTGATTTAGCTACTTTGCGAGGTCAAAGACAAATCCATTTTGATTTGGCATGAGGTGTGGCATTTCTCTAATTGGCTGTTATGGAAATCATTCAACCTTTTCAACACCATCTCCGCCATACTTTCAAGAGGAAATATAATATGGAATAAAATAATTTCTCTCATTGCTTTTCATGGGAACTTTATCTGGACTGAGTAGTTATATGTCATCCATCAATGCTGCACCACTCAGATATCAAACTTGTGCTTGCTGGTGAATATTTTAAGAAAAACATCAAGTCATGTGGAGGTCAGTATATTAGATTCAGTCATGGGACAGCGACTCTCAACCCAACAAGCAAGCTATTCAAGCTCTAGTTTCACTCATGCTCACTCAAAGGCTTACCCTTCCCAGAGAATCATCATCATCATATTGGCCTCCTTGCCTTGGAGGTAGCTCTTCTGCATAGGAATGCTCATCTGCATACCCATAAGGATATGCTATCTCTTCATCATGCTCACCGATACATTCATCCTCTGGTTCAAGAACAATGGGCAAATCAATTTCCTCACTTCCCCAGGATACTGGGCGTGGGCTTTCTTGACTGTCTAATTCTGACTTTTCTGTTATTTTGGACATGGCCAGCAAGTTGTCATAGGCTGGAGTGTTTGGTAAAGATGGGGATTCTTCAACATGGTAAACTGCTTCAGAATCAAAAAGTTCTTCTGATCTCAGCTCGGGTTCAGATACGTCTAAAAATGTTTGCTGACAATCAAAGAACTCAGTATCTGAATCTAAACTATCTGCTTGGACAGGCGTTGGCTTGGCTTTCAGATCAAAATCCATCAACCTCTCAGCTGTAGGTTGAGATATCTCTGATGAACTCGGAGCTAAAGCAGTTTCCATGGGACATATTTGATTGGAGACTGACTTTGGGTCATCAGTACTAAGTGCAGACACTGTTTTCTCAAATTCGGAAATTACATGATGAAAAGTAGATGGCTCTTGGTTAGAACATAATTCACTAGACGCAGGTGTCACAGAACCCAGATCAGTGGGTAACACACTGCTTCCTAAAAATGGCGTTCTTTCAGAAGCTGATATCACATCAGAGGAGGGAGAACTTGAAATAATTAAATTAGGAGTCACTGTCCTGTGAGATTGTTGATTGAAGTGGAAAGGTGTTGTATGTATTTGACATAATCCAGATGTTTCTTTTGGCTGCTCAAATGACTGCTTGAGTGATATCATGGGACATACATTGTCCAGATCAGTACTACCGACTGTTCTTCCCTCAGGTATACAGTGTAGTGAGTTTGGGTCACTTACACCTGGTTGTATGTTACCTTCACTGGCCAAAGACGATGCAATTGCTTTTTGTTCTAAAATGGTCACATTGGTGCTTTGGTTTTGGACTTGTGAGGAGTCTACCTCACTGCCACTGGTATTTTTATTTTTTATTTCTAAATTCTGTTTTTTTGACTGAATATCCTTTTCTGAGACTTTAGCCTGCAGAGCCTGAAAGGGAGGATAAGCATGAAATCAGATATATACTTTTGCTACACTATTTGCATCACATTCATGCAGACATACAGTATGCACTCTCATGATAATTGCACTATGTTTTGAGAACGCCAAATCACAAGACTTTGTGAATTGTTTCACAATTAACCATGCAGATCTTGGGTATAAACCCTTTTGAAAGGTCTCAGGACATGTTAGATAGCATTCACAGAATTCACTACACTAATTGTAAAGTTCCTAAAGGTGAAGTCACATTCTGGGTGAATTTGTTAGTGAATCAAAAAGAATAAAAAAGATTGTTCTGCCATGACACAAACGTTATTGGATTTCTCCAGGGTGTCATACACTGCAACTAAATCACAGTAGCATGCTAAGCTGCTTACCCTGGTTTTGAATTCCTCCTGGCCTATTTCGGAGGTAGGGCTGTCAGAGCTTTCTTCAGGACCCTGCTTGGGCTGAAGCTCCAATTCCTGTTTAACTGCCTTAATTTTCTGAAGATCTCCTTGGATGCTTAAAATACTTCTACCATCTCCATCACCTGAAGACATTTTCTTGACTTTGTTCATCTCTAGAGGGGGTGCCTCTCTGGTTTCACTAATCTTTTCCTCTTGTTCTGGTTCCAAGACAAATTCATGCCAGCAGGGCAGTGTTTTCCTACCACTATTTAGGACATTATTGAAATTCTTCTGGTTCTGTGCTGAGGTTGCCAAGTCTGATTCAGAGACCATCTCAGTGTTTGGCCTACATTGTTCATCCGTCATAATGGGGAACAGTGCAACATCACTTGCCCAGTGAGATGTGTTGTCTGGCATGGAGTCTTTACACTGTGTTTGAGATGTTACTGACTCAGGGGATTCTGGGCGGCAATCAATATCAAATATCAGAGAGTCAGGTGTAATAGATACAATGGGTTCTATTTCCCTCAGTGCTTCAGGGGATGGAGATCTCCATGCAGACTCAAAAGAAAATATGGGGGATGATGATGATCTTGAATCGCATTCTGACAATTCATAACCAGGTGATACTGGCCTTTGTTTAGTTTCTGGCCAAAGTGATGCATATTCTGAAGACATCCAGGTTATATCACATTTTTGTAAATCGGACATTATCGGAGACAACTGCCTAAATTGAACATTATGTTCATATGGAACTGGTGAAGCGGATAAGAATTCAGGTATAGGAGAGTCTGGGGAAAGTCTCTGAAATTCATTGACAGAAGACACAGACTCTGGGGAAGGGGGTCGACTTTCATACTGAAAAATCATTGTATAAGGCATATGCTCAGGTATGGGGGAATCAGGTGTAAGAGATCTGAATTCATTTATAGATCTAATAGACTCTGGTGATGAAGCTCGGAGATAATCTGAAATTTCATATGATTCATATTCATATTCATATCCTTCAGATGTGTACTGAGATATAGAATCAGTAGAGTTTTCATCAGGAAATTCAAAAGATTCCCTAGCATATTTCCTTGACTGTGTTAAGGATAAATCTGATAATGCTGTTTGGTTTTCAGAAAGGGGTAGAGTCGAAATGTTGTGGACTTGCTTAGAAATTTGGGAAGTCTCATGATTAAGAGCAGGTATTTTATAACCGCCTTGACCAGTGATGCTATTTGACTCATCCATTTTGCAAGTCTGAACAATTTTCATTCTACAGCCAGTATACTCAAATAGACCTGTTTTGGGATTGAACATTTCCCCCTTGTAATGTGGGTCATGTATGTGAGATATGAGGTTCAAAGGAATAGTTTTATATACAAGTGTGTATTCAGGCATCAATTTGATAGTCTCGTGAAATTGAGCATATGACGTAGTTCCAGATGAATCGACTGACACTCTTCTTTGTTCAGCAGTAAATACATCTCCTTCAAGACCTTTACATTCTATAGTTTCTGAATGTACTGATTCAAGTGAATGTGTTTTATATCCACACACTGGCCAAGTACTGTCAAATAGTAATGACTGAAATTCTGGAATAGGTGAGTCAGGTGATAGTGGTCCATTTTCATCTGCTGATACTACTGAATCAGGTGAAGCTGGTCTATAATCAGAAGGCACAACAGTGTAAACATTAAACTCATAATCTTCATCTGAAGTCATGGATTCAGGAGAGGATGATCTATGTCCTGTTACTGACACTAAATCAACCAACATCGTTGAGTACTGTGGTATTGGCGAATCTGGAGACAGAGGTCTAAATGCACTAACTGAATCTGGTGAAGATACTCTAATATCCGATGCTGAGATCAAAGACTGTGGTGACATTGCAAATAAGTCATATTCTATTGAATTAGAACATAATGATTCAGGTGAACATGATCGACATTCAGGAAAAGGAAGAACACTCTCAAAGAAATATGGTCTAAATGCTGGGATAGGCGAGTCAGGTGATAATAGTGTGTTCTCATCTATTGATGCCATTGATTCAGGAGATGATGGTCTATGATCAGAATCTGCAACAGTGAGAACATTAAACTGATAATCTTCATCTGAAGCTATAGACTCAGGAGAGGGTGATCTAGGTCCTGTTACTGTCAGTAACTCGGCCAACATTGTTGAATATTGTGGTACTGGCGAATCTGGAGACAGTGGTCTACATGAGCTAACTGAATCTGGCGAGACGCTTCTCATATCTATCACTGAGATCATATACTCTGGTGACATTTGTTCATATTCTATTGAATTAGAACATATTGATTCAGGTGAACATGATCTACATACAGGAAAAGGAAGAACACTCTCAAAGAAATATGGTCTAAATGCTGGGATAGGCGAGTCAGGTGATAATTGTGTGTTCTCATCTATTGATGCCATTGATTCAGGAGATGATGGTCTATGATCAGAATCTGCAGTACTGAGAATGTTAACCTCATAATCATTATCTGAAGCCATAGAGTCAGGAGAGGACAATCTACATCCCGTTACTAACATTACATCAACCAACATGGTTGAGTACTGTGGTATTGGTGAATCTGGAGACAGTGATCTACATGAGCTAATAGAATCTGGTGAGGATCCTCTAAAGTGTGATGCTAAGATCATAGATTCGCGTGACATAGGCCTGTACTCTGGGATGGAGTCAGGGCTAAGGGGTCTAGCTTCAAATTCTGACTGAACTGTATCAGGTGACTCTGGCCTTTGCTCTACATCAAACAGGTCTCCAGAAACCAATTCATTTTCTATTGAATTAGAATACATTGACTCAGGTGAACATGATCTATACCCAGAAACTGGCAAACTACTCTCAGGAAAAAATGGTCTGAACTGTTGTATAGGTGAGTCAGGTGATAATGGTCTATTCTCATCTGCTGATTTCATGGAATCAGGTGATGATGCCCGAGAAACTGTCACACGATCAGCATTCAGCTCATTATCATCATCTTCATCATAATTTTTATCTGCAGCCAGAGACTCAGGAGAGGATGGTCTATGCCCTATTACTGGCATTAACTCGCATAACAATCCTGAGTACTGTGGTATTGGCGAATCTGGAGACAGCGGTCTACATGCACTAACTGAATCTGGTGAAGATCCTCTAATCTCTGATGCTGAGATCAAAGACTGTGGTGACATCGCAAATAATTCATATTCTATTGAATTAGAACATACTGATTCAGGTGAACATGATCTATGTCCAGAAATTGACAGAGCACTCTCAGAGAAAGATGGTGTGAATGCCTGGATAGGTGAGTCAGGTGCTAATCGTGTGTTCTCATCTACCGATGCGATTGAGTCAGGTGATGAAGGTCTGTGATCAGAATCTGCAACAGTGAGAACATTAAACTGGTAATCTTCATCTGAAGCCATAGACTCAGGAGAGGGTGATCTAGGGCCTGTTACTGTCAGTAACTCGGCCAACATTGTTGAATATTGTGGTACTGGCGAATCTGGAGACAGTGGTCTACATGAGCTAACTGAATCTGGCGAGACGCTTCTCATATCTATCACTGAGATCATATACTCTGGTGACATTTGTTCATATTCTATTGAATTAGAACATATTGATTCAGGTGAACATGATCTACATACAGGAAAAGGAAGAACACTCTCAAAGAAATATGGTCTAAATGCTGGGATAGGCGAGTCAGGTGATAATTGTGTGTTCTCATCTATTGATGCCATTGATTCAGGAGATGATGGTCTATGATCAGAATCTGCAGTACTGAGAATGTTAACCTCATAATCATTATCTGAAGCCATAGAGTCAGGAGAGGACAATCTACATCCCGTTACTAACATTACATCAACCAACATGGTTGAGTACTGTGGTATTGGTGAATCTGGAGACAGTGATCTACATGAGCTAATAGAATCTGGTGAGGATCCTCTAAAGTGTGATGCTAAGATCATAGATTCGCGTGACATAGGCCTGTACTCTGGGATGGAGTCAGGGCTAAGGGGTCTAGCTTCAAATTCTGACTGAACTGAATCAGGTGACTCTGGCCTTTGCTCTACATCAAACAGGTCTCCAGGAAACAAGTCATGTTCTATTGCATTGGAACATACTGATTCAGGTGAACATGATCTATACCCAGAAACTGGAAGTGTATGTTCAGGAAACAAAGATCTAAAATCTGGTATCGGTGAATCTTGGGGTAAGCATTCATTAGTCGCTAATGATGCTATAGATTGAAGTGAACTTCTACAGTCAGAACTTACGGTACTCAAATTATTTAATTCACAATCTGAACTTGATGCTAATGATTCAAGTGAAGATGATCTACATCCTGCTACTGGCAGTAGTTCAAAGAACATCATTGAGTACTGTGGTATTGGTGAATCTGGAGACAGTGGTCTACATGAGCTAATAGAATCTGGTGAGGATCCTCTAAAGTGTGATGCTAAGATCATAGATTCGGGTGACATAGGCCTGTACTCTGGGATGGAGTCAGGGCTAAGGGGTCTCTCTTCAAATTCTGATTGAAATGAGTCAGGTGACTCTGGCCTTTGCTCTACATCAAACAGGTCTCCAGAAACTGATTCATTTTCTATTGAATTAGAATATATTGATTCAGGTGAACATGATCTATATCCAAAACTTGGAAGTGCATGCTCAGGAAAAAAAGATCTAAATTCTGGTATCGGTGAATCTTGGGGTAAGCATTCATCAGTTGCTAATGATGCTATAGATTGAGGTGAAGTTCTACACTCCGAACTTATGGAACTCAAATTATTTAATTCACAATCTGAACCTGATGCTAAAGATTCAAGTGAAGACGATCGACATCCTGCTACTGTCAGTAGTTCACAAAACATCACTGAGTACTGTGGTATTGGCGAATCTGGAGATAGTGGTCTACATGCACTAACTGATTCTGGTGAAGATCCTCTAACGTCTGACACTAAGATTATAGATTCACTTGAAATAGGCCTATATTCTGGGATGGAGTCGGGGCTAAGGGGTCTAGATTCAAGTTCTGATTGAAATGAGTCAGGTGACTCTGGCCTTTGCTCTACATCAAGCAGGTCTCCAGCAAATGATTCAGTTTCTATTGAATTAGAATATATTGATTCAGGTGAGCATGATCTGTGTCCAGAAATCCGCAAACTACTCTCTGGAAAAAATGATCTGAACTGCTGTATATGTGAATCAGGTGATAATTGTCTATTCTCATCTGTTTTTACAATATATTCAAAATCACCATGGTTGGGGAAGAATGTTTTACCTTTGTATTGGGGATCATTTACTTTACTAATAAAGTTGTGAGCATTTCTCTTGGTGGCTGCAATTTCACTTTCCTTGATCGAGCTTGTTTCAAGATTAAATTGGTTTTGGATTTGGATAGGCCTAGCTTCTGACAACCCAACTGCTTTTGATTCATGACTGGACACAGAGTCACATGGATCTGTGGTTAAGGTTTGATCATCTGCTCCTTTTAATGATGTACTTAATTTACAGTCCTTGGGACTATTAAGTCTATGTGTCAAAGTAGATTCAACTTGGTCAGTGAGATGGGCATTCCCTTCTTTGTGTTTTGCATTTTTTGATAACTTTTTTACTTTTCGACATTTTTTAGCAGGTACCTTAGCAGATAAAGTCAGAGGCTTTGTGATATTTTCAGAGGCATATTCATTGGATGTCTTTTCAGATTCCATGATTGCTATTTCTTTGCTTAAAGGTTTGGTAGAATCAGGAAGTAACAGACCCTCTAAATCACATTTGTTTAAGCGGTTATCAGTTTCCAAAGTCTCAGGGGATTGTTGCCTGAAATAATGGCTTTGCAACAACTTACGTTCGGCTTCAGATGTAAGGATATTTGAAGATTCTATTTGAAATGAAGATATTTCATTGACATGCAATAATATATCACAATCTGTCCCTTTCTTTTTATATTCAGGTAATATTAAATCTGGCGAAGGTGGTCCAGGGATATTTAGTGATGATGCTGAATCTGGTGAAGGTGGCCGATTATCAAACAGTGTTCTCGTGGGTGAGATCAATATGTCCTCTCTGTCTGAAAGATCTGACTCAAGTGATTCAGAGTGATATCCTAAAGATGTATACAATTCACAAACTGGTGAAAAGCTTGGTATTGGGGAATCAGGTGAAAGAGGTATATGTTCATTTACGGATGAAAATGAATCAGGTGACAAAGGTCGACCTTCCTCTGAAAATATTATAGGAGAAATAAGCTCACATTCTCTTTCTGAAAGATCAGATTTTGTTGATACAGATCTGCATTCTTTTGTAGACATGATTTCATACAGATTTTGAACAAAGCTAGGTAGCGGTGAATCAGGTGAAAGACATTTCCATTCACTGACTGATGCTGCTGATTCAGGAGACGATGGTCGCCCTTCAAACAACCATTCTGATGACAATTCATCCCCTAAATCTGAAATCTCAGATTCAGGAGATGATGATGATGATGATATAGATCCCACCACTTGCGTAAAATAGTCAGATACTTCTGGTGTAAAACTGGGTATTGGTGAATCACAAGAAAATAATATATACTCATTCAATGATACTGTTGATCCAGGGCCAGATGATCTATCCACAAAGACATCAGAATCCCAAGCATCATGCTCAGAGTCCAAGGGAGTCTCAGGAGATAGTTCTCTGTCTAATGTGTCAATGGTAAAGGACCCAGGAAAAAGAGATCCATCTGATTCAGGTGTAAATGATCTACATTCAATCCATGATCCTGGTGAAATTGGTCTATCTATTTCATCAGTAACCATTAAAGAGCTTTGTGGACTGAAATGAATGTTTGACTCATGCACATCAAAAGCGTACAACTGACCCGAGTCAGCAGAAATCCTAGGTATGTCCACATGCATAGTAAATTCTGGTGCTACGTATTCCCAAACCGGTGGTAGTGGTGAATGTGGTCTAAAATCAGATATAGGAGAATCAGGAGAGAGTAGTTTCTGTTCAGTACCTGATGCTGCAGATTCAGGTGAACATTCTCTTAATTCATCTATCAGCATACATGAATCTAGGGAGCCTGATCTGTACTCAAATGGAATTGGTGAGTCTGGTGGTAGTGAAACAGTAGATTCAGGCGATAAGGATCTATATTCGTGCAAAGATATTTCCAAATCAGCTTCATATTCAGATACAGAAACTGGTGATGATGATCGAAACTCGGTTGAAGACATCAAATAATCTTGCATGAAAGGTCTATTGTCAGAAACTGAATTAGAGAGTACACTAGAATATTTTGCTTCATACTGGGAATTTGTTGCTCTAAGCTTAGACTCTGGTGTGTGTACTTCAAATCTGGTACTGAACTTTAAATAATCTGACTCATCGATGATAGGATTTGATAAAGAATTTGTCTGCCCAGTTGCTGAGTCAAGTGACATCTGACCAAGTGTAGAGTCAATATTACTTGCTGAAATTTTACCCTCATGCCAAGGCAACAGCTGTTTCAGGGGTGAACTACAAACTATCTTAATGTTTTGAAGTTGCTCCTTGGTGGAAATATTTGTGTTGGTTGTTTCCGAGGCTACAGAAACAACTTGATCAACATTTAAGGCCTCTGCTGCATCCACTTTGTTCACAGTGATACCCTCATGTTCAGATGATTCAAAACTCTCTGTAACTATGTTAACATCTTTGCCAAGAGCCGTTGCCAAAACGTCATCTTCACTGAAGAGGGCTTTGTAGAATTTATCAGAAATCTCCTCAACATGATGCTTCATGTACTCATCACTTAGCCTTTGGTTACTTGGCAGTTCATACACAGGTTTTGCCTTGGCTTCTGGGATTGCTGTGTCCATCTCAGAATGTGGATTTTCTGTTACTGATGAAGCTTGTGCTAGTGTGACTTTGTGAGAAACCATTTGGTTTGATGGCTGAAAGAATGGAAGTGACACAGAAGATGCATAATGGGAACCATAGTCCTCAGTTGCTTGTTTGAGCTCCACAGAGAGCTCACTGAAATCTGCCTCACTATGCTCAGATTCCAACAAGGTATCTTCAAAATCTGTCATTATTAATTCTATTTTCTTTTGTCTGCGGTCTCTTGGTAATTCAGTGGATGTAATGCTCTCTTCAGGACAAGTATCAATAGGGGTGTGCTCAGATTGACCCCCAGCTGCTCCTAACTCTTGTAAAGCCTCATCATTAATGGGATTTAACTGCTGTGCTGGAATTTTTGATGGTAGTTTGGAAACAGCTCCTTCTTTGTAAACTGGGCCATATTGTTGAGACTGGAGCCTCCATGGTGTAGTTTTGTACAGGGTAAAGAAAGGACTTACTTTTTTGACAGTGCCAAGGAACTGTTGTCTTAGACCAATCATCTCAAAACCAGACAGTGTTGAGCCTGCAGCCACCCTGTAAATAAATATGATTTTAAAAATAGTTTTGGTTTGATAAATGACTGATTTGAGTTTTTCAAATGACTCACTCTTCAGCTTTATCTGTGTGCAGCTGTGACTTCTCTTTCTGGGTATCACTGAGCGAGGATACACTAGAAGAGAGATCCTCGGCAGATACTAATGGAGGTTGACCCTCAGACTTTGGCCTTCTTGAAATGAGCTCTGTGTGGCGGACTGGCCTAGGACTGTCGATGTCCTCGTGAAGAGCTGAGAAACCTGGAGGGTATATAACACTGTTGTAATTCTAGCTTTAAAAATGAAGGCAAGACATTGTGAGTTACAAAGTTAGCAATAGATTCTCATCTAACCCAGGGATTCAATGGCAATTAGATTTGCCTAATCTTATCTTCTCTTCTTTCAAATTAGAAATATTATTTTCATATTTGTCAAAGTGGATGTTATGGTTACCTTCACTGTGGTCCAGTGATATAGACTGCTCCATATCTGCATAGGTATATGATGAATGGTCCTGAGTGGACTGTACGATCTTTGCTTCAATGAGATGTACAATGTCCATACGATTAATCTTCGTGAGCTTTGAGATCAAAATGCTTTCTGTAGAGAATTTGAAAAGATTCAACACATTAAATATGCATTTTGTTTATGATCCTAAAGCTAAATAACCATATCTACAGTATGCCTGACTCCATGATGTCTAATAACAATATTATCCACTCCAAATCAAGACAGATTTCTTTAGTCATCTTTCATTATGACACACAGTGCAATTTAACAATGTCTTGGTTTCCATTAGTGGCAAATAAAAAGTAGAACCAGTGAGATAATCATTTAAACGAGTCTTCAATACAATACTTGTAATAATTGTACCAAAGTGACTTTGTTGTTCCCTTTTAGAAAGTGATTAACAATCCTACCTGTAGCATTTGTCCCCTCTCTTTTTGTCCATAGTTTTATGAGTGCATGACTTTGGTCTTGTAATGAGTTTGGATTCTCTACTCTTATCTGATTGACCTGCTCTTCATCAAATTCAAGTTCCCGAGCCAGCTCTAGATGAACAGTAGAGAACACAGCAATGTTTGAAAGAAAAGACAGAACTGCAAATACTATTGTTTGAATTTTAATGGGAGGAAAAGCTATGTTCACTTACTGATGTCAGAGTTCTGTTTAAATTGTACATAGTGTATTACAGAATAAAAAGCCATCCAACCCACTGTGTGTTCAGATTTATATCATCTGCCACCTGACTGAAAGCAAGTAGTAAACCTATAATGCGTGATTTAAAAAATTTGCTAGAGGTAGAGGGGATATGGATGGTGTATGGATGTTTCTGTCAATGTTCCTGTGATATCACCAGAGCATACTAATGCTGCTTTTACCTGTCCAGCTGAAACCAAGATGATCAGCCATTACAGCCAATCGTCCTTCCTTCCTGTCAAGCTCATCCTGTGGATCCACTGCAAATGCCATGGTCAAGACACATAATATGCCATCACCAAAACACATACTAAAGAATTAAGAAAATATGGTCCCTATAATTTTGAACAGAAGCAGTAACAAAAACAAAAAAAAAAGAAAAAAGATCATATCCACCACTAATGTACACAAAATGTAAATGAAATACAAGTAGGTGACAAATGAAAAGGGGAAAAAATAAAGTGTTGTTCCACTGCAAGCTGCTAGAATAGGTTTGACGGGACTTGACACAAGTGTCTGGAATTATACTGGAGGGATGAAGAAGCATTTTCCAAAAGATATTTGCTGAGTTGGTGTTTTGCTGATTGTGGTATAAAGTGCTATCTAACACATTTGATCCAAACTCTCCCAGAGATGTTCAATTGGGTTGCGATCCGGTGGCCGCTAAGACCAAAGTATAATATTTACATAATTTTTAAAACACTGTGAGCCCTCATGCCCTGTGGATGGGGCATTGCCATCCTGGAAGAGATCACTCTTATCCCATCCCACTCTTCACTCTAAAGTGAGCACAAACCATGCTAGCAAAATATCTCCCACAGAATAATACAGATACCAGTTTTTTTTTCCCTTTAATTTGTCACCCATCTGTATGCAATCACTGGCTTTCTCTTGCCTTTAAACTACTTTTCGTATTTATTTTCAATGTGTTTGAATTATGTTTGAATTCTAACCAAAACTTATCAAACACTGAAATAAAATATCAGCGATATTGTGATTAGTTAAATTATCTGTGATCAGGTAGGGTTTCCAATATACATTTTAATGTCAGAACACATTGTCTAAGAATACTGTAAAGGTTTTATTTATTTTGTTCTGGTGTATACTATGACCTATAGTGCACTGCAGGAAGTTTCATGGGAAATATTGTAATTTGCCAGTAAACTTAGGGAATTATACAAAAGGGCAAACGTCATTCCATATGTGTATCCATAAACGTCTAGATGTATGGCAGCGGCCATTTCAGCATGCTCTGAAGATTAACTCTCTAATACAAATAGCATTCATAAAATCAATGAACAAAATCATTATTGACAATACTCTAACACGTACAAGGAAAGAAGACAGACACAAACACAATTCAAACGTCACAAAAGCACCAGAAAGAGTTGAAGCTTTAGCTACAAGACAGAGAGGCAGCACCTTCATTGCTAACGTGCTGAGGCAGATGAGAGAGAGAGAATGGGCCCCTTATGATGGGGATACCTTGACTTTGGACTTGGGCTTTATCAGCAGGGATTCTTTCCATCTGCGTCTCAACAGGGTCGTCCCATCGAGGCCTAATGACCAATGGGTCCTCAGGAAGAGGCATCTGCATGTCAGGGAAAGGCTCACTTTCTATTACTGAGACATCTATGGTGCTGCTTTCATCGTCCGACATGGCAGCTGCCTCCTCTTTCTCTGCTTGGGCTAACCTCTCCACTAGCTTAGCTGCCTCATCACTAATCTCCTCAAAAAAATCAATCGACTTCTTGCGCTTCTCGGATGGCTGATCTTTTTTGCAAGTTGTAGTGGTATGAGTTGGTTGACCAGGCTTTCCCCTGACAGGTAGCTTTGATGGTAATGTCTTATACTTGTTGGGCAGCTCAGTACCTGCTGGACGACCCTGGTCCTTTTTTGCTGGTTTCTTTGTAGAATCACTTTCACAGTAGCTCTTGGCTTTGATAGACCTGGTCACTCTGGAGCTTACAGAGGGACCTGTGTCTGTCTCAGATTTTCTCCTTGTTTCAGGTTTTACAGGCAATTTAGACTTTTTCTCCTTAGGAGATCTCACAGATAAATCATGTTCTGTCTCCGATTTGTGGGAAATAGCTTTTATAGGGATTCTTGATTTTGGCTTCTCCTCCTCCTTAGATAAGGAGGACTTTTTCTTAGTAGATGCAGTGTTACCTTTAGAGTCAGGCTTTGTTTTTGACTTTGATATCATTTTGGAAGTTTGGGATGTCTTTTCTGGAGCTTTGGGTAGCTCTATCACTGATTGCTCATCCTCTGGGGAAGAATCTGAGGACTCTTGGTTCTGCTGGGAATAAACTGATCTGGTTACTGTTGACACTGCTGTCTGGACATCAGTTATGATAGTTTCTGAAGAACCAAGATCAGCCTCTGAAGAACTATCTTCAGCTACCTTTTCTGTTTTTATTTCTCCAGCTTCTTTTGCAATGTTGTTTTTACTTGTTTTAGGTGAAGCAGAAACAGCCAATTTAATGGGGATTGTAGACTGTGAGGCATCTGACTTAGAAACTATATCTGATTGATCATCCTCAGATGTGGAGGGAAGGGATATGTCTGTAGGCTCTTTTGAAAATTCCTCAGTATCTTCTGGTTTAATCTGCACAGTGAGGTTTATGGTAACCTCTCTTTCTGCTCCTGTAAAGTCTGCACTAGGTTCTTCCATATTATCCTCTACAAGTGCCTCTTCGATTGGTTGCTCTACTACTTGAAAATAAGCAAAGCCTTCCTCCTCATATCCCCTTTTGGTCATGTCTATTGCTCCACTTCTAGTCATTTCAAATAGTTTACCCTCTTGAAAAAGGAAAGGGTTTTGTTCATTTGTTGGTGTGCCTTCCTCGGTGGGTGTCCTTCCCGGTGTTGTGTCTGGAGTTGCACCTTGGGACTGTCGATCTACTGCCAGACCCAAAATCTTTTGCTCCTCTTCTTTGACTCTTGCTGCAAAGGCATCATCATCTTCTCGTATAGTATTCCAGTTGTCTGCCAGAGTTTTTGCAGTTACCCCTCTAGACTTTGTTTTAGGAAGTTCTTCATCTAAATCATCATCTTCAGTGTCATCATAAATACATATTTCTGGTTTAAATGTTTCTCTTGCTTGCCTAATAATACCAGGCAAAGAATCAGTTTCAGCCCTGAGACTTTCCCTGCTTAAACCTAGATCAGATGTCCCTGCAGGCCTTATGTGATCATGGTTAACATCACTTGTTATATTACATTCTATCTGACTATGTGATTTGCTAGAAACTCCCTCGTAGTCTGATGCATCTTTCTGCTTTCCACCCTTATCATCATGTTTGCTTTCAGTTGACTTTCTTTGGCTTTCCTCTTTTAGTTCAGGAGGTATACTGACCATCTCTTCATTGCTAAGCAATTGTTTATTGGTCTGTTCTAACTCTTTCATACTATGTGACTGCATTTCTTTTTGTAGAGGGATCTGATGGGCTTTTGCAGTATGCTTTTCTGAGACAGACTGAGGTCCCTCCATTGCTGATTCATCTGTTGATGCTGCAGTGTGGGCCATGTCCTCAGATGTTTGAGGGATCTCATGTACACCTGCTGGAAAAGGAGAGGGAGGTTGTACTTTAATAGTAGGTTCAATAGATTGTGCTACCTCTGACCCTTGTTTTGTCACAGTAGGCCCAAGGCCATCCACTGAAGCTGTTTCAACTTTGGATTCAGGCCCAATCAATATGATGCTTTCAGACTCATTCATGGTCTGAGAGAAGATATCTTTGCTATTGCCCTTTCTGTCTTTTTCATCTTGCTCCATCTCATCAAATGTTTTTATTTTGGCAGCCATTTTAAACATCTCTTCCTCAGGGGTGAATTTCCTTTGGGTTATGACACACTCCAACACATTTCCCTCTGCAACCTTGGGTATGGCAGATGAAATTAGGAACATGGACAGGACCATAGGGTCTGGGGTTTTGGGATTGAGCTCATAACTTACCTCTTCAGAATTTGGGGTGTCAGGGGAAAAGGGACTCTTACCCGAACTTGTCGGCTGAGATGTCTGCTTGCAACTGTCATCGTCGGCACTACCCTCCTGGTCTCTGGGGAGTCTATGCAAATTTTCTGGGGGTATCTCAGGAGCTTTGGAGGATGTCGGGTGCCCTGTAGTCACACTGGGTTGCTCTATTGTAGGAGGCAAGGTCATGATGTTTTTTTGTTCTACAGGGCTGCTTTCTAGAGAATCACAGCATGGGGAGTCTTTGGTTGGACTAGGTTCAATTGAGTCTGGGGATTTATGGGAGGAGTTGTCTTCCATAAGGGGGCTACCTTCTAATGAGTCCTTATGACTAATGGTTATTGAATCATCAGCTACTGGACTAATGGTCTCTGAATCTTGATGTCTAAGAGGCAGTACTAAACCACTATAACCCTGTGTATCAGCCCTTGTAGCCAGGTAGTCAGCTGAGGTTGATAGTTGTTGACCATCTGATGGTTCTTCATCACTCAAAAAACTGTCTATTGTTTCAGAAACCCTTTTCATTAGTTTTCGAGATTTTGGTGGTTTAGATGATGTCAAAGGAATGTCTTCATCAACAGAATTTTTTTCACCAACAAATTTAACAGTTTTGCCCTGAGAGGCAGACAGAGACTCACTTTTTGAGGGATAATCCACTGCATTTTTCACAGACAAGCATCCAAGAGTCGCTGTAGATGCCTGATCATCAGCTGTCTTTGCACCAGTGGAAGAGGAGTTAGATAGTGTACTTGTCTCATCTTTGGCTGTAACTGTTTCTACTTTTGAGAGCTTTCCATCTATGTATTGACCTGGCTGTTTGGGTGATGATGAAAGGCTTTCAGGACTTGTATCCAGAGTTTCTGCCATGCCTTCATGTTTGTCACTGTCTTCTGAGCTCATGTGGGCTTCGCCTACACTGGCACAAGGAGAAACTGCTAGCCCTTCAATTTTGTGACTGTCAGAGCTGTCATCAAGTGGATCTGGGCCACTATAAAGTTGAGACACTCTAGTGTCCTTAGATAAAGCTTGGGTTAACGGAGTAGCCAAATTTGTCTTGACTGTAGGCTCCGCTGATTGTAAGGTAGAAGTAACCTCATCTTGCACTTTTGGCATTTTAAGTTCTTGATACTGAACACTGTCTTCTGGTTCTGCTCTTACAATGGAACTTAAGTCTTGAGAATGCTGTATCTCTGTGCTAATCTGAAATTCTTTTGTTTTCTGTGGGCCAACACATTTTATAGTTTCACGTGACACTTCTAGTCCATGTGCTGATGCTTGAGACTGGGACTGTGAGGACAGAGTCTCCTTTATTTGAACTGGTTTCGTGTGCTTTGGACCAGAACTTGCTTTATGTTCAAAAAGTCCAGACTTTCCCTTTGAAGGGTCTTGACCTGTCTGAAAAGCCCTCATAAGTTCTCTTACTGACATAGTCTCTTCTAGTCTCTCTGACTCATGTTTTGGTGATTTTATGGGAGCTTGTGTTTTTTTAGCAGTCGGTGTTTTTTGCTGTTTAATAAAAGATGATTTTTTTTCTGAAGACCCAGGAGAGGGTTTGCTGCCAGTCTGCTTGCGGACTTTTTGTTCCTCCTCCACCTTCTTTTGAAGAGCTTTAACTTTGTCTTTAATTGAGCCAATGGGTGTTTCTTCAACTACTGGAGACACAGGTGACATTTTTTGGTTTGAGGGAGCATGTAAGAGGCCATCATCTCGATGTGTTTTTTCTGTTCTCTCACTAACAGAACCCGTTTTTGAAGTGGACACATTGTATTCATCACTCTGTCCATGAGGCCCTTTTCTACGAATGGGCTTTTTCACTTCAGCCACATGTACTTTAGTATCTTTGATCACAGTTGGTACAATTTTCTTGCCACCTTTGCGCAAAACAACTTCAGTGAACTTTTCCTGTAGCACACTCTCCTGCACTGCAGTTCCAGATGACACTGGTGCATCTAGAAAGTACTCTTTTTGGTCTCCATCTATACCCTTTTGTGTCTGTGACCCTCGGCTACCTCGAATATCCTTAAGAAGTGCTTCTTGGGTCTCAAAAGCTGCCATCATTTTGGCCTCCTCAATTTCACAGTCTGAAAGAAGAACCCACTCCTCATCCTTTCTATATGGACGACTTTCTGCTTCTGCTGACTCTTCAACAACCTTATCTTCATACGTCCCACTCCTTAGAATTTCATTGACTTTCTCCAAATCCTCTTTTACCTTTTCCACTATTTCAAAAGGCTCCCCTGACACCTCCTCCACCCCTTTCTCTAGACTACCCCCATGCATAGAGTTTGACTTCTCAGAAGGATCAGTGGTCAGAATGGCAGTCATTTTGATCAGATCTTGTTTCATCTCTGACACCTCAGAGAGTAAATCTGGGCTTGCAAGGGCAGGAGAATCTCGAATCAAGTGGGTTTTCAGGATGGATGTCTCTGTAGAATTTTCTGTCTCTTCTTCATCTTCCGTTTACAAGGAGGATATTTAAGGAGCAAATTAAACAAAAAATTTAAATTAAAGGGAACAAAGATTTGAAAAAGAGATCAGGTTTGGATTGGCACAAAGTTTCAAGGAACAGAACAGGATTGAATGTTGTAAGAGTGCAGTAAAGACTCAAAGGACAGACAACAGACTTACAGGGATGAATAACAACTGCAAAGCAAATTATAGCCAAATTTTATAGACCTTAAGGGAATAAGCAGGAAATAACTTGCTTATCTGAAATCCACACAAAAGCACATTCACACATTCAAGACAATGGGGAAAAATCAACTAAAATATCAGTTTAAATAAATGAATAAATAAATTAATTAAAAAACCAAACAAACACAAGGTTCTCAATGGAAGACCAGTGCAGATAAACATTTATTCAAGTAAACTCACAAACTCAGGTTTACTACAAAAATGAATTAGGGTGAATTGAGACAAACAGAAATAAACAATGTGTTCAAAAACTTTTTTTTTTAGTTTCCAAAAGAAAGCCAGTGATATAACACTAGTATTGGTTTTCAAGAATAAAGTGATGAAATTAATGACCAATTGCTTCTTATGTCTGTGAATTAGGCAAGTTTAAATTAAAACTTAAACATAATAATAATAATAATAATAATAATTAGAGCAACATGCAATGCATAAGGTGTCAAAATTAAAGATGATCATACTGTTTTGCACCCATTCCCAAGCAACATTCACACACACGTAATGTAAGTCAAGTTATTTCCATGCAAAGCTTATTAGCCTATATATTCTAATAGGTGAGTATCTAGTAGGTATTGATTCCACCCCAAATAAGCAATTAAACACGTCATTACATTATATAGTGTGGTAATGTTTTTTTTATGGTCCTTACTGCACAAAATATTGTAAGCAATCTATTTAATGAAAGATTTTGCATACCATAATTAATCAATGAAAATGGGTCTAAATCTATTCACAATATATTCAAGATCATGTCAACACGTTTACTTTCTGTCAAGTACACATTTATGTGCACATACATGCATATTAATTACATACTAATTGTTAGAGGCCAAAAGTTTACACACACCTTGTCCAAAGACATTTACACCCAATTTTTTTCACAACTTTTACAACTTCCTATACATTTCAATGTTTCATGCATTTTCTTTGTGAGGGTTTACTTTATTTCCATAAGAGGTAATTTCAAAATGATAGCTTAGAGGCAGATTATTTTAGCTTTAATTGACTATATCAGCTTTTCAGTGGGTCAAGTTTCAGTGGGGTTTCCAGTGGGTAGCTTTCCACAAGCTTCTCATAATACTTTGTTGGAATTTTTGCCCATTCCTAATGTACCAACTGATGTAACTCTGTCAGATTTGTGAGCCTCCTTGACTGTACAAAATATTTCTGTTCAGTCCATAAATCTTCTGTTGGATTCGGGATTCTGTGAAAGCCACTCCGTTATACTTTGTTTAAGCCATTCTTATCTTTAAGCCATTAGATAATAATAATAATAATAATAATAATAATACAGTTTATCAGTTTGAACATTAAAAATATTGTCTTTGTATTATATTTGATTAAATATAGGTCAAAAAGGATTTTGACAGATGCAAGTAGGGAGTCAAACTCTCGCAGTTACCAGATGGCTAGCTCCCCCCCACTGTAACCCTAGCTATGTAATAGGCAAGAGGTCAAGGGTTATAG
>JAOBAM010000001.1:24767434-24779848 GCA_025212355.1 Notarius kessleri | reverse complement strand
GGGGAGAACATGCAAACTCCGCACAGAAAGGCCCTCGCCAGCCATGGGGCTCGAACCCGGACCTTCTTGCTGTGAGGCGACAGCGCTAACCACTACACCACCGTGCCGCCCCTGTAGCACAAACTGTTTAAAACATTCATGCTAGCCTTGACAGGTGCCACTGTAATGAGATTGTCAATGTTATTCACTTCACCTGTCAGTGGTTTTAATGTTATGGCTGATTGGTGTATAAAGACATCCTTCGGGCATATAAATCTGCTCGAATTGTGTAACAGGTTGGATGGTAGTAAGGTGTTGATCCATGCTGAGTAGAATAGGCCACGCTCATAAAGTTCTCAGATCATTGTTCAAATGTTCCTCCCAAATCAAATCTACCTACCAAATCTTCCTACCATCAGGTCTACTATTTAACAGTACAGTGGGTTTTTCCCCATTTTTTACACTGTTCCTGGGACTGTAAATGCAGGAAGCAAGTGCTTCTAGTGGATCAGGTTACTCCAGAGAAATTGATGACTGCTTCATAACAAGGTCATCATCTTTCTTATTAATTTGATAAATGTCCCAGTAAGGGACTCGTACTCAGATTGTACCCCCTGTTTAACTTGCATACTTGCTGTTCTTATTATCAAAGAATAACTCAATCCATTCCATCCATCCATTACCTGTAACTGCTTATCTTGTGCAGGGTCGCAGGCAAGCTGGAGCCTATCCCAGCTGACAAGAGGTGGGGTACACCCTAGACAAGTCACCAGATCATCGCACAGCTGACACATAGAGGCAAACAACCATTCACACTCACACCTATGGCCAATTTAGAGCCACCAATTAACCTAACCGCATGTCTTTGGACTGTGGGGGAAACCAGAGCACCCAGAGGAAACCCACACAGACATGGGGAGAACATGCAAACTCCACGCAGAAAGGCCCCCGTCGGCCTTTGCTGTGAGGCGACAGTGCTAACCACTACACCACCGTGCTGCCCAAGAGTTAATCAAGAACTACTAAATTGTTCCTGCCTATTTTCTGCATTATTACCTGTGAGATACTAAAGAGTATTGCAAAGTGTTTCCTACATTTACATCAGAAAGAAATACTCTACTGTTTCATCTTGGAAAACATCTGAGAAGATAAACTGGCTCAAACAAAGACTAAACAGGCGGTAAGTCAAATTAAACACATTATGATCTCCGTTCAAATCTTCAGCTTCTGCATTGCTCCCAGAATGGCAGCCTCAGATTGCAGCTTCATTTTTTGTGTATAATTGAGGCTAATTGCAGTGATTGGATGAAACTAAATGCAATATGACTGCACTACAAAGAGACATTATTAGATCTGGGTACAAGATGAATGTTAGTTATTACAAGGATCCAAACTTAGAAAAGTCCTTTCATATATGAACAAACAATCAGTTAACAGACAATACAGAGGACACTATGAAGTTAGTATATATACCAGTGTTGTGTAAGCAAGGTTTTTCTTTCATCACTTGATCCATCTAGCCTTGCTGTTCTATCTCTCTCTCTCTCTCTCTCTCTCTCTCTCACACACACACAAAACAGCAACCTGCCGGGGAGACTGGGACATCTCTGACTCATTACACACTCATACTAATCATATAATCGCACACACACACGCATGTACACACATGCATGTACACAGATACACACAACAGAAACAACACGTATGCACACAGAGTATACTTCTGTCTATATTTAGAGTATTAATTAACTCTGTTCCTTCTTCCCCTGAAACTTCCTGCTGCTCACTCCTGTTTGTCTCTTCCAGGACTCCTTACTTTAAATAAGCATATTTTTCCTCTTTTCCTGTATCCCTCATACACCTCTCAGTTGTTTTTAAAGGTATGTGAGCATTTGGGTTGAAATATACTGTAATGGGAATTCATAAGCATTCTGATTCGACTTTTACTCAACAGTGTGAGGACAGTTTGATGAGTGGTTGCTAGGCAATGGTGTCACTGCCATCTGTTGACTTCTTGGTACATGGTGAACCCCACCTCTGTAGTGTTAGCTTGTGTCAGTGGGGAGAGGGTGCATGGCTCATTTGTGTTCTCTTTGTTTTTTCTCGAAAACAAAAATGCACAGAACGAGACACGTACTTACAAATAGTTCACACCAGGTATTATTACATTTTATGATTTAACAGACAGAACAAAGGTGAAATGTTAAAGGTCAATGAAAATATCTATGAATAAAAAATACCTATGAATAAAATTCAGTTTAAAAATATGTAAGATCCATCATAACATATTTAGAATTATTTTTGAAAATGATCAACTACATTTAGACATTAAACAAATAAATAATTGAATAATATAATGCGTGTTTGGTCATGCAACTCTTTCAGACATGGTGTGAGAAGAGAAGAAGAGCTACACTGGTGGTGGAGAGATTTTGTGTGGGTGGGAGAGAGACAGGGACAGAGAGGGAGAGAGAGATGACAAGTGGGTGCTGGGAGAAGAAAATGAAAGTAATATATAGCGAGAGGAAGAATCAGGAAAGGTCAGTGTTTTGTACAAGTCCAATTTAACATTACTAGTGCTAAGGTACGATAAATAAATCTACTGTACCTAAGCAGATGGATGAATGAATGAATGAATATGGACCATAGAAGCTTTTCTCACAGCCTTTAACCAACTAAATTCCATAGAATCACTGACAGTTCCACATTTCCCCACCTGCTATTATGACTTACAATTTGCTTAATTATTTTCTTTTTTTGTCATGTAGCTACCAGATAATAAGACTTGATAAAGGTAAAGGAGAATGAGAGTTAATCAACTATGCCACCTCTCTTGCACAGAAACAAATAGGTCTAAATAGAACAAACATCACAAGGTACCATAGGAAATGTACATTCACTGAACACTTTATTACAAACGCCTGTACACCTACTCATTCATGCAATTATCTAAATCAGCCAATCATGTGGTGGCAGTGCAATGTATAAAATCATGCAGATATGGGCCAGCAGCTTTGGGTAATGTCCAAACCATCAGAATGGGGGGGAAAAAATTGTCTCCATGATTTTGACTGTGGCATGATTGTCGGTGCCAGATGGGTACCAACCACTCTGTACAAATGTTTTGAGCAGAAAAGCATCTCAGAGTGCACAACATGTCAAACATTGAGGCAGATGGGCTACCACAGCAGAAGGCCATTTCGGGTGCCACGTCTGTCAGCCAAGAACAGAAAGCTGAGGCTGCAGTGCATAAAGTCTCACCAAAACTGGACAGTCGAAGACTGGCATCATCTAATGAATCTTGAGGCACAAAGATGGTATGGTCAGAATTTGGCACCGACAGCATGAATCCCTGGAAACAACCTACCTTGTGGCAAAAGTTGAGGCTGGTGGAGGTGGTGTAATAGTGTGGGAAAATTTCTTGGCACATTTTGGGCCTGTTAATACCAATCAATCATTACTTGAATGCCATAGCCTATTTGAGTATTGTTGCTGACCATGTATATCCATTCAGAGCCACAATTTATCTATCTTCTAATGGCTATTTCCAGTATGATAATGTACCATGTCACAAAGCAAAAGCAAAGCAAATAGACTTCCTGCCTGGAACATAATCTCCAAACAGTTGGGCCTATCCACTGTCAGTTTCAGATACGTGCACAATTAAGGAGTATGTGCAGGGGGGCTAGGGGTCCTTCCATTTCACCAGCAGCTACAGACTTCTTCTTTGTGGATAAAAGTGCATTTATTACAGAGGTCTGAATGAAGTTACAGACTCCAGTAAAGTATTGCTATCCTTTACCTTTAATGGCAACAGTGTTGGAACAGGTACAGTGGGCCCAAGATTTATGCAGTCTACACAATCTATTCTGCATCAGAGAAGGGGATGAGTGGAAGACAGTCTCCATCAGAACATCTGGTCACTATGAATATTGAGTTATGTACTATGGACTGGTTGATGTCCCTTTTGTGTTTCAACCTTAGACAGAATACTATGAGTTTCTAAAAAAAAAGTGGTGGACTATACCGATTCATATCCTCATCTTCTAAACAGGAACAGATGCAATACTTCTGAATGGTTCTCCTTGAAATCACCTCCTGGAAAATCATCAGTCATCAATGAAGCCATAGTAGCTTTCTTACATGAGATTCTCCCATGATTCTACTCATAATCCAGGGCTTCAGTTCAGTGGCTGTTCCACATCATTGCTCAAGAGCAAGTCCAAATCCCAGATCTTTCAAGTCTTTAAGGAATGATTCATAATTGCAAGCTGATATCCTGACTCATTATTACCATTATAGTATAGCATAAGGCATATAGGCAGTCTTGAATTGATGCACTGCCTGGAATTAGCAGGGCACCCCTTCCTCATCCTGACAAACCACCACAACTTAAAAAAAGAAAATGAATCTTTGACACGCATAATGGGCAACCTTTTTTGTGTTGTTTAAATTTACCCTTAAAAACAGACTTGGAGCCAAGAATTAAAAGGCAGGCACTCTCTCTAGAATTTATGAAGGAAACATTGAATATATAAAATGGAACAGACCATCCTTCCAACAACTTACATCTTAGCTCCCATCCAATAGGAAATTAGAGATGAATTATGTCCCCTGGACAAACAGTAAGTAACAAATTCTGGTGGTCCCCCTTGATCATGATGTCAACAATGGTATCACAAGTGGCATCAAAGAATGCTCAGTTGTGTCCAAACCTAGAATCTCCTGCCATCTGTCCTCAGGACTCTAAGAACCCTTTCCCTGTTCTAACATTACTACTAGACTTCATCTACTAGTGATTCACCACCATCCTCATTGTCTGACAGTTTCTCAGAACTATGGTGTCTGATACCTCTGCCCAAACTCCTCACATCCCGAGAGAAGCAGCAAAGATAAGCAGAGTTTGGGTAGGTATTTAGGTATTATGGGATCCCAGTCTACATCATTGTTGATAAGAGAATGCAATTTACACTAGTCTTTGCAGTGGTTTGTCAGTCTTTCATCGAGTTACCGTCTCCAAATAAGTTGAACAGCTGAATCAAGAAATTGGAAGATTGCTAAACTCGTATTGATCTAATAACCAGCATGACTTAAACCATTATCTCTCCTGAGCAGAGTAAATGGAGAATTCCCTCGCCCACTCTTGTACAGGGTACAAACTGTTCTAGTGTGTCCTAGGATACCAACCCCCACTATTTTAATGATCTGATGAACCTTCAGAAGTCAGGAGGAGAAGTATCTAAAATACCTGGGAAGCAGTACACTTTCATCTACAGTGAGTCATCCATATTCATAAGTCTCAAGCTGAAAACAGATGCAGGTCACATCCACATTTATGCACAAGGCAAACATTCTGGTTGTCCACCATGGATCTCCACCATGGATGGTTCCCCTCTCACAGGTTCTTTCAATATGCTTAAATCAATTCAGTCTTTTACCACATTGAGTTATCAAAGTTATGAATATCAAACACTTTTCTTGTATCATTACACAATCCTGTGTCTTCTTCTTCTGTTCAGAGGCAAGCAACCAAGGCTGAGTCATGCTCAATGCTGGAGATTTGTGGCAGCAAGGGTGTGGTCGAGCATCGGCTGTGAATGGTGAGGAGTCAGGTTGAACCAGTAGGTAATGTGTGACGAGGTGCACCTGTGTCTAATTACTGGCTGTTTATTAATGTGTGTCTTTCAAACAGCCAGGAATGAGAGAGAGAGAGAGAGAGAGAGAGAGAGAGCGCTAGCTGTCACCCCATCATGTATGTGTGTGTGTGTGTGTCTAGTAGCAAAAGTCACTGAAAAGTGCCAATAAAGTCAAAGCAGACCTCGAATTGCAGTGCCTGTTTTCAGTTCCTCAGTGACCACTCCTATAAAGTTGTTACAAGATGAATGGTAGACAAGGCTAAAACAGAGGTTACTCAGATCCAAGTCATAGGACCGTTGCATGCTTCGCTTATCACAGATTTCCATTGTAAACATCTGCACTGACATGCACCCAGGTGACCTTTTCCAATCTCCAATTGTCCTATTCTTGGCTGAGAGTATTGGAACTCAATATGGTCTTCTGCTGTTGAAACCCATCTGCCTCAAAGTTCAACATGGTGTGTGTTCTGAGGTGCTTTTCTGCTCACAATGGTTGTAAGAAGTGGTTATTTGAGTTACCATATCCTTCCTGTCATCTCAAACCAGACTGACCATTCTTCTCTGACCTCTTTCATCAACATGGCACTTCTCTTTTCAGAACTGCTACTCAGTAGAAGATTTTTTTGTTTGTTTCTTTTTAGAACCATTCCTTGTAAACTCTAGAGACTTGTTGTGCATGAAAATCCCGGGAAATCAGCAGTTTAAAGTGTATGGTAAATGCGTTTTCTTTCATTCATACATCTTGAGTACCCACATTATACTGGATAAGGTCACAAAAGATGTGGTGCTAAGTGTCCCAGGAACACTGGGTATGAGAATACATGCTGCATCACAGCACCATTATAGGACACCATACACGTACGCATCTAGATGCAATTTAATGTGGACAATACCCATACATGCATGTTTTCTGGGAAGTAGTAGGAAACCAGAGAATCCCACAAGAAAACAGAAACCCACACAGACAATAGGAAAACATGCTAAACTCTGCACAGATAGTAACCCGAGCCTTGAATTGAACCAGGGACCCTGGAGCCATGAAGCAGTAATGCTACCTACTGCATCACTATGCTGCTTTTGAGATATATTTTCTGAGAACAATGTTACTTCAATTAAAGTTTAGATTTCAATTATATTAAGCTAATTATTCACAAAGCTATTTCTTATTTATTTTTTATTCAGCAATACAATAATACACCTAGCTGTCAATTTGTCAGTGACATGAATGCAGTTTGAGGTCCAGGGCAGGAGAGAAAGTCTCACACACACACACACACACACACACACACACACACAGATCAGCCATAAAATTATGAGCACTGACAGGTGAAGTGAATAAGATTGATTATCTCATTACAGTGGCACCTGTTAAGGGGTGGGATATATTAGGCAGCAAGAGAGCAGTCAGTTCTCAAAGTTGAAGTGCTGGAAGCAGGAAAAATGGGCAAGTGTAAGGATCTGAGTGACTTTGACAAGGACCAAATTGTTACGGCTAGATGACTAGGTCTAAGCATCTCCAAAATGGCACATTTTGTGGGGTGTTTCCAGGATGCAGTGGTTAGTACCTACCAAAAGTGGTCCAAGGAAGCACAACTGGTGAACCAGTGACAGGGTCATGGGTGGCCAAAGCTCACTGATTTGCATGGGGCACGAAAGCTAGCCCACATGGTCCAATCCCACAGAAGAGCTACTGTCGCACAAACCACTTAAAAAGTTAATGCTGGCTAAAACAGAAAGGTGTCAGTGTAGACTTTAGTGTTGCTTATCAAACAGTAGTATGGATATAGAAGTCATGTGTTAAGCAAAATGGTAGTCAGCTATTTTCCCATGCTGGTTCACATTTACTGAATTTATAACATTGTCTGGTCACTATTCAGCTACTCATAATAAACCACTTTAACATAGTCACATAATATATTTATTGTCAAACTATGTGAAAAATAGATAAAAGTAATATAAACTGCTATGAATTAAAAAGAAAATATGGCCCAACAATACCTTGACCACACCCTTATTAACTAACCTACATCCAAGTATATTTCAAACATTTGGGAAACACTGTAAATCTTGATTTACAGCTGTTAGGACTATAGATTTCTGATAAAGCATTAAAAAAAATTACGACATATAATTAATCTCTAAATCCACAAGTATCACATGGATTTGGTGCTGTGTTAAAAATTGTTGCAACTCTTCTAAATTGTGGCAGTACAATTTTAAGACAAATTACCACCTCTCTATGTTTTGTCCCCACAACATTCACAATCATATGAAGTTCATGAATAATTATGAAACTGCTATTTGCATTTAATACAGAGACTTGGTATTGGTGCACACTTATAATTCACTTAATTGCCTTCCATTAAAATGCCATCAATGTTTCATGGTAGTTTGCTATCATTTACTGTTTGGATTCATGAGATGCAATTAAACCTCACTCAGTGAAACAATCCTGTCATCTCAGAGGACACAGCCTGTTCCACCACAATCCTCATTATTTTTTTCTTCTTTCTTTCATGCACATACTTTCTGAGTGTAAGATATCACTGAACAGCAAGGAGACAGATGTTAGGAGAGGTAATTGAATGGAGAAAAGGCTAAGTCCGAGTAACTCAACAGTTGTTAACTATTTAATATTGGGGGCTCATATTTTACACTTTCCTGAAGAGAAATGAAAGTAATTATAATGAAATTACATGCTGATAAACAGAATTGTACATGTACAGTACCAAGTGAAATGTACTGTAGGCATCTTTGTTTATAGAGATAAATGATGCTGTAGTTAAAGTGATTACATTAACTCACTTATGTGCAGCTCTCCAAAGTTTTAATACACCCAGATGTTAAAACTAATGTTAATTGTTAATTACAAAATAAAATGTTCTTGCCTGTTATTTGTGTCAGTATAGTTATTAGTGTTTTGTGGATGGTCAGGCAAGGTCACAGAACATAGATGTTCACCTATAACCTAAACTCTCTTATTGATTTAATAGTAATTAAGGCTGCATGAGTAGAATTAATTCTTTTTTTCAGGTTTTCAGGTGCAGTACACACACACACACACACCTCTCCCACAAACCCACAAACACGTTCACACTCATAAACACCTGAACATCTGATGTGTTACCAGAGTAAAGACTCCTAATGAACAAGTGTCTATTCTGGTTAAGGTTTTAATTTGACTTCTGGGTTATCTTTCTCAAAAACATAAAGGATTTTGATATTGCCTAAGCTAATTAGTCTACATCTATAGCTGAAAGAGTAATTTACAGGGGAACACTGCATTACTTAAAATGAATCCAGGAAGAATATCACGCCATAAAACAAAGAGCTCAGTGATTGTTAAACATGGAAGCCAGATGGATGCACACGCAATGTGTCTTTATTAGAGCTTAACTAGGATCGTAATTTGGAGCAAGGGTGAATGTTTAACAAAGGTTTATTAGGTTTGATAGAGGAATATTAAAAGAAATACAATTACAAAGGATTGCCTACTGGAGGAAGCTGAGGGTGGGGAGGGGACGAGGGGGACTTGAGTGTTCTGGCAGTGAGATTGCAGAAAGACCTGAGGCCTTGATAATCGCTCATGATTTTGAGACTGGACACAATATCATAAAGTTTTCTTGAACAGAGTGTCACTAATATATGTGACTCAAGAGATTTTTATGTAAAAACAATATTCTAGGCTCACACTGTTAAACTGTGTTTCCATAAGATTTCTATAATATTTTACTTTGCACCATTTTAACCAACCTATAACAATTTAACCATCCTAAGACTGTCATCAAATACTTTTCTAGCACTTTTATTGATTATTTTCGTCTCAGATTGACACTGGAAATCAAAGATTTGGTCAGGATTTTTTTTTTTTTAAATCATGCCATTAAGAACTGAAACCATGTCTTCTTAACATATATAACCATCAAAGGTCCTCTATGAGTGAAATATAAAGAGAATAAGCAGAATTTGCTAAACACATATAGCACAAAATGGTCAATATAATTAGTGAGCAGTACGTACAGCTACCATCTGGATTACTGTCCCCGAGGACAAAATAAAGGAGGGGGATAGTGAGAAAGAAAAGTGTGTGAATATTCTGACCATAGCAGATGTTGCACCGTGTGACCAAATAAATAATGTCCAACAGGAGACAACTGTGACATCACACTCTCTACAGGCATGCAGGCATACACTCACACGCAGTCTTTCACCTTCCTTCCGACACATTATATACGCTCCCAATTGCTTCAGGTATATGTGTTTGAAGGAATGATATAATCACTTCTTACTTTTGCTTTTGACGTTTTGCTTTAACACCTTCTGTTTCTTTTAGTCTTGCTTTTCAACACTTTGAGTTCTGTCTATCCAGTTTAATATTGACCTCGCATCTGCTCAAATTGTGGCATAAATTTAGATGTGATGGAAGGGAGGGGAAAAAAAACTTTCACTACCCAAGGCAGTCGTAGCAAGCACTGATGAAAGCGCTGAGAACCCATATTTATTTATGGAAAAGACCAGATGGTGGCAGCTGCTAAAAATCTTTTTTTTGTTGTTGCAAAAAACTGGTGTTACGGTTGTGGCCCTTTCTTTGTCTCAAACGCATCTGTGTTTTGGATACATGTGCAATAAATCATCAGCAGATATTGTATGTCCTTCTGTACAGAAAGTCTTTGTTTTGTCAAATGGGTCCATACTTTCATGTGCTGCGACCTTCTGTCAATGATGTCTGGATATTATTGAGGGCCTGATAAACAGACTTGGCAATGCAGTAAACTAATGTAAATCTCATATCTCCTCAAGAAACCCATCCAATCAATGACTTAGTAAAAAGACTGTACTTAAATAATTCACAGCTCCAGTAATCTAAGCATATAGACTTGATAAAACGTAATAAGACTCTTGCTATTTTAAGGCTCTTAACAGCCTGGCAGTCTGAATCCAGCTGTGATAATCAAGTGCAAATTGCTTTAGTAGGACCCAAGAGAGTTTCACTTGAAATCATTGATACTGCATTTACCTCATTCATATTAACACTTCAGTAACACACTCCAAAAATCAATTACAGTTTAGTGACAGGCTGAGTCACTCTCTCTTCTCACCTACTATCCTGTCCTTGAAAACCCCAACACTGTGAAACACACACACACATTCACGATATGAATTTTCTTAAATTGCATCCAAGAATGTGGCCCCACTATTGTGTGTTTGTACAGGATCTTATATAGACACAGTTTTCAAAGACGCACATACATGCAGCAGTGTGTGTGGGCAGGGGGTCATGGGGGAGAGGGGTCTGTTGCATTTAATAACACTCACGCCTTCCATTGAGTCACTATGTGACACAAAGTGTGTGCAATACCATATGGCGCTTATGGAGATTATTTAAACAAAAGGTGAAATTGAGAAGGAAAGCTGCTGGCTTTAGGCAACATCTATTCTGGCTCAGTGCTTAGGCTGCAATTATATTAATGGACTGAAAGGAACTGAAGTGTGGACCTTGTATCAGATTTAGAAAACTCACAGCTTTGTGAAATCAAATTCTTGTACCATCATCCATTCCACTGATTCACACAATAAATAAAATGCAATGGCTTTCGGATGGGGCGGCATGGTGGTGTAGTGGTTAGCACTGTCACCTCACAACAAGAAGGTTCTGGTTTCGAGCCCAGTGGCTGATGCGGGCCTTTCTGTGTGGAGTTTGCATGTTCTCCCTCTGTCTGCGTAGGTTTCCTCTGGGTGCTTTGGTTTCCCCCCCACAGTCCAAAGACATGCAGGTTAGGCCAATTGGTGTCTCCAAATTGATCATAGGTGTGCATGGTTGTGTGTCTCTATGCGTCAGCCCTGCGGTGATCTGGTGACTTCTCCAGGATGTACTCTGCCTCTCACCCACAGTCAGCTGGGATAGGCTCCAGCTTGCCTGCGACCCTGCATAAGATAAGCTTTGAGATGGTTCACCATTTTCTTTACACACATGCCCAGACCCATGATTTTTTTGCTATCCTTGTGAGGTCTTTCAACTGTTAATTATTGCTATGCCTACATATAAACTGAACCCTCAGTTTCTTTTGTGTTTGTTTGTTTTCATAAAAAAGGTCAGATATCCTATGCTTGTGAGAACATTTGCTCCCCACAATGATATAAAGACATAGACACACACACACACACGTCCACCCATTCATTAGGAGTAATGGCTATAGGCATTAAAGATTTAGGTTCTCATTTAGCTGATGATTACACAGAGGAGGAGAGAAAGAGCTAGGTGATAGAGAACAAATGATCTTTTTGTTTTGTTCCTCTCCTTTCATCTAAATTAAAAATGAATGTCTTGAAGCAATGGTCTGCTGAGACCTTTCTCTTGGTACCTGTGTCTCTTCATCCACATATCTCTGTCTTCTCTCAAGTTCTTTCCTCCACATGAGTCATGGCAGCTCTCAGACCTCATCATCATAGGTTGTACTTGTCATCATGACAAAAAAAGAAGGAGTAACAGCAGATACCAAATCAGTTTTAATCTGTCGTGAATTTGTATATGAATTATGTATAATTAATTACGCACCCATCTGGTTTTAAATAAGAAAGCAAAATAAAGTAAGCTTGCTTTTTTTTCTGAGTTGTTCATTCAAGACAACAATTTTTAATTCTATGGTCACAATTAACCATTTGTGGTAATTAGAAAATTATTAGGCATAAACATATTATATATAAATTTATAAACAAATATATGGACTAAAAGCAAATGGCAGAAGTAAAATAATGCAGTTAAAATGTTTTGGCAACTACTAAACACTGGGATTTATAT
>JAOBAM010000001.1:23507387-23520262 GCA_025212355.1 Notarius kessleri | reverse complement strand
GGCCCTCACCGGCCACGGGGCTCGAACCCGGACCTTCTTGCTGTGAGGCGGCAGCGCTAACCACTACACCACCGTGCCGCCGCACTGTAAAATAATTTCAATATTTTTTACACCACAAGTGCCTTTTTAATATTTAGTTATTGTTATTGAAAGTGTGGTGTCAAAAAAATCCAATCTTCTTTCTCAAAGAATCAGTCAGAACATCCGAACGCCGACAAAGAATTGTATTTATTGTAGATCCCAGAAACCATACAACAAATGTAGTTAGTCTCGAGACAAACTGATTACATCATGTAAAATGATTCTCTCTTATACCCTAGAAACCCTTCCTTCATGGTAGGCTGTTCTCTTACAAACAGATAAATCTCCCTCTCTCTCTCTGTGTGTGTGTCCTTATCTAATATCAAACAAAATGAAACATCCAATAAAAGTGGACTGATGGAAATACTCAAATCAAAGGTCAGGTCAGGTCACATCTGCACCTGCTTGCACACAAGACTCCATTTCCCAGAATTCACAATATTTTCTACAATGTTCTCTGTTCTTCACTACTCAGATGGGGACCACAGACCAACAGAAAATAGCCCAGTTCATCAACCTTCTCACTGGAAAAGTGCTCAAGTGGGCAACCGCTGTATGGGAGCAGGGTGGCGATCTGACATCTTATAAAGCACTTCATTGAGCTATTTCGCTGAGTGTTTGATCACAGTCCCAAAGGAGTGGAGGTCGGTGAGAATTATTTACCGTTAAACAAGGGAGGAGACAAGTGGCAGAGTATGCACTCATATTTTGCACACTCGCAATAGGAAACAGCTGGAATGAGGCTGTCCTCAAAACAACATTTCGCCAAGGTCTCAACCTTACTGTCTTCACCGAATTAACCTGTTGGGATGATCAAGCCTCCCTGGTCTCCCTTATTGATATATCCATTTGACTTAACAATGTGCTCAAAAATTGACCATCTCTGCAAAACCCCATGCACCTCCCACTTGTCACAGAGGACCCAGATCCCATGGAGATCTCACACACCAAGTTCAGCTCTTCTGAATGTGAGTGAAGGCACAGAGAGAGACCTGGCCTCTATTGTGGAGACTCCATGCATCATGTGCCAAGTTGCTGTTCTCGTCAGGGAGACTTCAAGGCTTCAACTATGGCTGATAGAGCCCCAACCACCTTAAGCCCTCTCTCAGTGAGTCCATCTAAGTCTCTGTCCTTCAAATCATTTAAGCTTAAGGTGCAGATAAGGCTCTCAGAATCTGTCTATATTTTCTCCACCCTGATAGATTCTGGAGCTGCTAGGAACTTCATGGACAGTGAAACCATGCAGAGACTCCAAATACCCACACAACCACTCCAACAGCCAATAAGTATCATGGACATCAGTGGTGGACCCACTGGAAAAGGCCTTGTTACATCATATGCTAAGCCTCTCGTGCTTCAAGTCAGTGGCTTGCACTTTGAAATGATTTCATTCCTGATCACCAGAACCAAGAACCAGCCAATCATTTTGGGGTTCCCATGGCTACAACAGCATGATCCACAGATCTCTTGACAAAACAGAGAAATACTACAGTGGCCTATGGTTTACATACAACATTGTCTCCATCTCCCCAAGCTCACAGTTGCTTCCACTTCAGTAAAAAGCCCTGAAGTCACCACCACCCTTCCATATTCCTGAGGGTTATCGGGCATACATGGAGGTATTCAGTAAAGGTAAAACCAGTGGACTCCCTCCTCACCGACTCCTGTGCCATCGGGCTCCTCCCTGGCGCTATGCCTCTTCACTGCTAAATCTACCCATTTTCCATCTCTGAGCAAAAGGCTATGGAGGATTATGTACAGGAGGCTCTGCAACAGGGGTACATCCATCCCTCCATGTCACCTGCATCTGCTGGTTTCTGCTTCATGGAGAAGAAAGGAGGAAGCCTTAGGCCATGCATTGAGTCCTCTATAATCAATCAAATCATTGTGAAATATCCCTAGCCCTTGCCTATATTTCTCTCAGCCCTTGAGCAACTCAGATCAGCCAAGGCGTTCACCAAGTCTGATCTACGTAGCACTTACAACTTGGTGCACATCTGAGTCGGTGACGAACTGAAGATGGCATTTAGCACCACCTTTGGCCACTATGAATACTGTGTGATGCCATATGGGCTATCTTGCATGCCAACTGTCTTCCAATGCCTGATAAACGATGTACTAAGGGACATGCTCAGCAAATTCACCATTGCTTATATCGATGATATTCTTATCTATTCACCTACCCAAGAAAGTCACAAGCTCCAGATAAAAAAAAAAAGGGCCTGTCTCTACTCCTTGAGAACCACCTGTTGAGTTGAGAAATGTGAATTTCATGTCACCCAAATCACCCTCCTGGGTTACATCAGTGCAGAGGGAGTAACCATGGATAAAGTGAAGGTTTTAGCAGTTACCACGTGGCCTATTCCCACCACAGTCAAGGAGCTTCAGTGGTTCCTAGGATTTAGCAACTTTTATCAGCGATTCATCAGAGGATTCGGGTCCATTACCACCACACTCACAGCCCTGCTCAAGAAAGGTCTCAAGTATCTCCACTGGAACCCTGAGGCCAAAAGAGCCTTCACCCAACTCAAAACAGCCTTTACATTTTCTCCTATTGTGAAACACCCCAATCTTAATAAGCTGTTTATTGTAAAGGTTGATGCATCTGAGTCCAGTGCCTGCTTTGTTAACACCCTGACTTGGGAGATAGACAGAGAACTTGCACAGACCTTGACATATCATATTCCTGCTAACTGTCCTTCCAACCTCATCTATGTCCCACCACATCTCTGAGGCTGGCTGATCACACACTACCCCTGCAACCACCCCTGCAACTGGGCATCCTGGCAGCAAACCTATGTACCAACTATTGAAAAATAAATAGTGGTGGCCCAACATGTTGACAGATATCAACTACCGTAGTTTATCTCCTCATGTTCAGCTTGTGGACAGGCTAAAGTGCCCCGGGCATTTACAGTAGGAAAACTCATGCCACTCCCCACACCACAATGTCCCCGGTCCCACATAGGGATAGACTTCATTACTGATCTTCCAAGTCCCAGGGCAACACTGCAATCATGATTATCATTGACCCTTTATTAAATTACTTGAGGCTCATCCCCCTATCTGGCCTCCCCACAGCATTTGAAATGGCAAAACTAAATTTTTTCCCATGGCTTTCATTATTTCTGCATGCCCGAAGACAGTCAGTGATTATGGGTCCCAGATTACAGCATGACTCTGGACCAAATTCATGAACAAACTAGGAGTGTCAGTGAGCTTGACTTTGGGCTATCACCCACAGTCTAATGGCCAAGTGGAAAGGGCCAACCATGAAATTGGGCGTTTCCTCAGGTTATCCTGTGCAGAGAACCAGAGAGACTGTACACAGTTCTTGCCATGGGCCAAATATGCCCAAAACTCCCTGCAACACTCTGCCACCCAACTTACACTCTTCCAATGCATATTTGACGATGGATCTCCCCTCTTCCAATGGGATAAGTCTCCCACCAACATACCTGCAGTCAATGACTGGTTTAAGTGCAGTGAACAAGTGTGGGAGAGTGTCCACCAGCACCTCAAGCAAGTGACACAAAAATACAAGCACTGCGCTAACAATCATAGAGGAGAACCCCCCACCTCCCCCACCCCTACCCCATGTAGCCCAGATGACAGAATGTGGCTATCGACCAAAGACATCAGGAACCCACAAACTTGTTAACTCAGCACAAAGTACATTAGCCCCTTTAAGATTCTGCAACACATGAACAATGTCACTTACAAGCTGGACCTGACCCAACACAGTAGACTCTCATTCACGTTCCATGTATTATGCCTGAAACCTGCCATTCCTGGTCCCATAGCCAAAAATCTCCCCTCAACTTCACCTCCTGCTCCCTCACCCTTGATGGTCAACCAGCTTACATTATTCACAACATCTTCAACTCTCACCACAAAGGAAGCAACCCAGAATACCTGGAGGGCTATGGTCCTGAGGAGCACTGCTGGGCCCCAGCCAAGGACATCTTAGACCCACTCATTTGCCAATAATTCCACGCCAAACATCCTGATAAACCAGGCCTTTGCCCCCGGGACCGTCCAAGAAAAAGTATTTCTTCTAGAGTGAGCTCCCAGGGGGATCCTGTCATGTCTGCACCTGCTTGCACTCAAGACTCCTTGAATTCACAGTGTCCTTCAAATATCACTGCCACAGACTACAACAAGCATCCTGCACCTCACCACTCTCAGTCTCCTGAGTTCTAATCACACACACACACACACACACACACACACACACGTTACTGACCACAGCCTCAATCACAGCCACACTATTTAAGGACTTTAGTTCTCTCTGTTCACTGTGAACTAAATGCTCAGTGTGTCTTTGCCTGACTTTACCAAGCCTTTGATTGCCATGCTGATATTCTGGTTTTTTTTTTACTATTTATACTTTGGATTTTTTCTCTTTGTCTTTGATAAGCTGTTTGTTCCTCATTTGACCATTGCCTGTTTTTGACTTTGCTTTTGTCTTTGCTTACTGTTTTGGATTTGTCTATCAGCTTTGCCTATTAAACTCTGTTGCTTTTACATCCAGCTGTTGTCTGCATTCCTGAAAACTTCATCTTCTTACCCCTCCTTGTAATTGTGGACAATGCTTATCCGACTACCATTGTTTTTTCACCAAAACCCCCTTTTACATACTTACATACAAGTATGTAGTAAAATCTGTAATAACTATGACTTTGACCTTTTTGGTGACCTTGACCAGATGACCCTCAAAATGTTGGTGGTTCTATTTGAAACCAATGCCCATCTATCCTGAAAGTTTCATGAAGATTGGTCCAGCCGTTTTCCTTTAATGTTGCTAACAAAAAAAAAAAAAGAAAAACATACAAAGAAACCCCACCGAAAACGATACCTCGCCCCCTGGTGGACTCCATCCCAGGCAAGGTAACAAGCTCATTAATATAAACCTGTGATCTGCATCTGCACTACTGTCAGAGCTGCTCTTACAGAAAATTAATCAACACCTTCTGACCAAAAACAATCCAGAATTCAACATCACTGTGGTATGAATTGTAATATTCAGCCAGAACAGCCTGTTCCAGTTTGTGCCTTAATCACATAAACAAAAAACCATTTCATCCAAAGACAATCTGTCAGTTTCAGACTCACACCTGCAATCCGGTGAAGTTCCTTTTTCCACTACAGACCTCCACAGACTCCACCTTTGAAGGCAGTCTGGCCAACAAGAGAAGCCTGTAGGCAAAATCATTCAGACGGCAGTTAATGTAGAGCTCAAAGCTCATGTGGCTCTGTCTGAGTTCGCCCACTCTGAGGATGAGTGACTGGATCCTTCTCTTGGAGAGGGTGAGGTTATGCAGATTCACTGATTGGAGCTTCCCATCAGAGTGCAAATATCTTACTAACACTAGAGAGGCAAAGACAGACAAATGGACACAGAGAGAAACAGATATGTGGACAGAAAGAAGACAGGCAAAGAGACAGAGGGACACACAGAGAGACAGAGGAACATGCAAAAACACAGACAAATGGACAAAAAGAGAGACACACAAAGGAACAGAAAGACAGAGGGACAGAGACAGACAATGGGACAGAGGCAGACGATGGGATACAGAAAGACACAAAGAGACATGGAGAGACAGAGTGACAGACAAAGGGAGACACAGAAAACAAGAGAGAGAAGGAGAGAGAGAAAACAACGCTCCTGCACTCTACAAAGATGTGATTATAGTCAATCTAATTTAGTAGTAATAACATAATAACACTGTTATTAAAATTCCCCTAAAAGGCATGCCTAAGCACACTGACACTTCATAGGATTCATGGGAACCAAGATTATAGTCATCATTGTGTGATTTGTACCAAGTGCATCATACCTGATGTAGGTCGAATACATGATATTATTAACTCAAGAGCTCATAAATGCATTGATATAAATCCAACGCAATTTCAATTTCCCAGCAGACAGTCAGCATTACATTCTCGACAGGCTATAAACACTATTATTAGTACTGAAACATTATATTCTAATGGAGTATTTAGTGGTCCACTGGCATGCATAATAAATCTACATTTCATTAAACCATAATGGAAAAATAGAATCCTATGCCTCATTTACAACTCATCATATAATTAAATATTTCCCATATTTTGTAAAATGATTAATTACTTTTCATACAAGTTCACAAAAATGTCAAATAAGGAAGGCACACAAAAAGAAAAGGAAAAAGAGAAGAAGGATGGGTTAACTCAAGGGGACTTCATATGGCAAAGTTCCACCCATCCATTATCCGTAACCGCTTATCTTATACAGGGTCGTGGGCAAAGCTATCCCAGCTGACTATGGGCGAGAGGTGGGGTACACCCTAGACAAGTCGCCAGATCCTTGCAGGGCTGACACATAGAGACAAACAACCATTCACACTCACACCTACAGTCAATTTAGAGTCACCAATTAACCTAACCTGCATGTCTTTGGACTGTGGGGGAAACCGGAGCAAACCCACACAGACATGGGGAGAACATGCAAACTCCACACAGAAAGGCCCTCGCTAGCCACTGGGTTCGAACCCGGAACCTTCTTGCTGTGAGGCGACCGTGCTAACCACTACACCACCGTATGAAGTAGACAGCTAAAAGAAAATGACTGGGTTGTCTTATTTCAGATTTTACAGGTTGGTAGCCACTCCAGATGCCCAAATGTATGTGCACAAGCACTGAAAAAGTGAGTTTTTCATAATTTAATGCTCTTTAATGCTAATTTGTGTGTGGAGAGCCAAAATGAAACCTCAGTATGTTCATTTACTCCACGTAAGGTTAATGCAGATCAAGTCACTGATTCATCGTGCTTTGTCTTAAAGAGAGGTATAGAAGAGGAACAAAATATAAGCTGACTGATTATTTTCAAGGTTGATTTTAACCGTTAACTTTCAAGGCTACTTTTTGAGCTGTTTACTGTAAACTTCTAAACCACTAAATGGATTGTAAGTAAGTTGTGTGCGAATACCAAGATGGCGCCATGGATGGCTGCCTCGGTGTGTTGGTGCGCATTTTGTCTTATTTTGTTTGTGAACTCAGTTCACTGCTGCAATACTCAAATCTCTTTCACCAGAGAAGAGCTTGTGAACATTAGGGGAACAACTCCAGCAGATTTATTACCAACTTTTCTGGTGTCATCCATGGAAATACTGGACATTCTGGTCAAAGGTGCTCTCACCTTTGCTTACTCAGCGAGACGCCGGAAGAGAGGAAAATGTGCTGGAGCACTCATGCGCCTCCATCGGCGTGGACTTCGCACTCCACTACCTGCGATATTTCTCTGCAATGTGCGCTCATTGTGCAACAAACTGGATGAACTCCAGCTGCTGGTGGGAAGAAACAGGGACTTTCATTCATCTTCCATTTTATGCTTCATGGAGAAGTGGCTATGAGGACTCATTTGGGACTCTGCACTGCAGCTGGCTGGCTTCCAGCTTTTCAGAGCAGACCATAGCACGGATCTCTCTGGTAAAACAAAGGGTGATTGAATCTGTTTTTATGTCAACAGCGGGTGCTGCAGTGATGTGACTGATCTTGCAACACTGTTCTCCCAACCTGGAATCACTTTTTGTTAATTGCAAACCCTTCTACTCCCCATGTGAGTTCGCTTCATTCATTCTGGTTGGCATTTACATTCCACCACAGGCCAACGTGCAGAATGCACAGGGCATGCTGGCAGATCAGATACTAGGTGTGGTGCAGAGTAACCCAGACTCCCTAGTTATTGTCCTCTGTGACAAAGGTAACCTCAGCCAAAATACAAACAGTTTATTCAATGTCTGACCAGAGAGGGGAATATTTTGGATCAGTGCTACACCACAGTCAATAATGCCTATCACACCATCCCCTGCACTGCACTGGGCCACTCTGACCATGTCATGGTTCAACTGATTCCTGCATACAGGCAGAAATTCAAGCTGAGGAAACCTGTAGTGAGGACATATAAGATGTGGAGCAATGAGGCTGCAGCAAGTATTCAGGCATGCTTGGACTGTACAAACTGGGATGTGTTCAGGACTGCTACCAATAGTCGATGAGTAAACAGAGGCTGTGACATCCTACATCAGCTTTTGTGAGGACTGCTGTGTTCCATCATGAACCAGGGTGAATTATAATAATGACAAACCCAGGTTCACAGATAAGCTCAGACAGCTAAGGTGGCAAAAGGAAGAAGCATTCAGAAGTGGAGACAGGGTCAGGTTTAAAAAGTCTAGGAATAGGTTTAGCAAGGCAGTGAGAGAAGCTAAACATCTGTACTTTGAGAAACTCCAGCACCAGTTCTGTCAATGAGTCAACGTCTGTCTGGAAAAGGCTCAGTCAGATCACCAGCCACAAGCCTTCAGCCCCCTACTCTGTTAATGATTTGTGCCTGGCCAACCAACTGAATAAGTTCGACTGTCACTTTTAAAGACAATTTGACTGTCCTGATAACATCCTCTGTGACTCCAGAATCCAGCTCCAACCCACCATCTCCTCCACCTCTACTGTTGCCAGGGCCTCTCTACAACTTCAGACCTAGGAGACCCATCCACCCTCCACCACAACCTCAACTCTCTATTCTGGAGAGAGATGTTAGCAAGCTTTTTAAGAAGCTGAACCCCTGCAAAGCAGCAGGTCCTGATTCAGTCTCACTATGCTGATCAACTGTCTCCAGTGTTCAGACATCTTCAACACCTCACTGGAGACATGTCATGTGCCAGCCTACTTCAAGGCCTCGACCATTATTCCTGTCCCCAAAAAGCCAAGGATCACATGATTAAATGACTACAGACCCATCACCCTGACTTCTGTGGTTATGAAATCCTTTGAATGCCTTGTGCTTTACCACCTCAAAGCCATCACTGACCTGCTCCTGGACCCCATGCAGTTCTCTTAGAAACCCAACAGCTTTGCTCACAATGCTGTCAACATGGCTCTTGACTTCATCTTCCAGCACCTGGACTCCCCAGGAACCTACACTTGGATCCTATTTGTGGATTTCAGTTCCACTGTCAACACCAACACAGCAGAGGATGTGCTTCCTGTGGCAGTTAAAGTTTGATCTGCAAAAGATGCACTTTACACCACTATCACTGAGTCCATCCTCACCCCCTCCATCACCATCTGGTACACTGCTGCCACTGCCAGGGACGAGGGCAGACTGCAGTGCATCATCCGCTCTGCTGAGAGGATGATTGGCTGCAACCTTCCATCTCTTCAGGACCTGCACAAGTCCAGGACCCTGAGGAGAGCAGGAAGGATTGTGGCCAACCCCTCTCACCCCGGACACAAACTTTTTGAACCATTCCTCTCTGGTAGGAGGTAGTGGTCCATTAGAACCAAAACCTCACACCATAAGGCCAGCTTTTTCCCCATTGCAGCTGGCCTCATCAATAAGGTCAAAGACCCCCACTGACTCTAACCTCACACTTCCAATCTGTGACATTAATGCACTGTCTCTGAATTGCAATTTTTGCACATTTCAAGGCCATGTCATACATCTCCATTCTGTAAAACTTTATTGCACATAAATATTGCTCACACTGTACAGCTTGGTTAGTGACTTAGCCAGTACAACCATTCTCTTCCTCTCATGCACTCTTATCATGTCTCTTCTCCATCTTCATCATGTGACCTATTTTTGCACATTCTGGGCATACTGTACAGCTTGGACTTCAACAACTCATGCACATACCCTTTAAATATGTCCACTTTTCAAATGTGTATATTTCAGATTCTTCTATTTTTTATTCTATGTATCTAGCTACTTTTTTGTCTTTTGCTAAATTCTTCTATTTTAACTGTTCAAGCACCAATTGCCAAAGCAAATTCCTTGTATGTGAGAACATACTTGGCAATAAACTTGATTCTGATTAGCCCATCCTTTGCTTGCTCATTATAATGGTGATTCCATGATAAGGATGCCATTTGTGTCCCACTGATATTGCATTTACAAATATGTTCATAATGTGATTTTTTTTTCCCCACCTAATCTTTAACTGTCTAGTATCGGTGAGTCTGTGCCCATGATGGCCTCATATTCTTGTTCTTGGCTGACAGGAGTGGAATCTCATGTGGTCTTCTGCTGCTATAGCCCATCCAACTATGGTTTGATGTGTTGTGTTCTGAGATGTTTTTCTGCTCACCATAGTTGTAAAGTTGTAAAGAGTACTTATATGAGTTACTATAGACTTCCCGTGAGCTCAAAACAGACTGGTCATTCTCCTCTGATCTCTCTCATCAACAAGGTATTTCAGGCAGGAGACCCTCTGCACACAAGATGTTTTTTGTTTTCTGTACCATTTTGTGTAAACTCTAGAGACTGTAAATGTGCATTAATGTTACGGAATGGAAAGTGTAAGGTTTTACACCACCATTATTGAGGTCAGTGGGGGTCTCTGACCTTATTGATGAGGCCAGCTGCAGTGGGGAAATAGCTGGCCTTATGGCGTGAGGTTTTGGTTATAATGGACCACAACCTCCTACCAGAGGGGAGTGGTTCAAAAAGTTTGTATCCAGGTTGAGAGGGGTCAGCCACAATCCTTTCTGCTCTTCTCAGGGCCCTGGACTTGTACAGGTCCTGAAGAGACAGAAGGTTGCAGCCAATCATCCTCTCAGCAGAGTGAATGATGCACTGCAGTCTGCCCTTGTCCCTGGCAGTGGCAGCAGCATACATGCAGTGATGGAGGAGGTGAGGATGGACTCAATAATGGTGGTGGAAAAGTGCACCATCATTGTTTTGACAGATCAAACTTCTTCAACTGCCACAGGAAGTACATCCTCTGCTGTGCTTTCTTGGTGAGAGAGCTGGTATACATCTCCCACTTAAGGTCCTGGGTGATTATAGTGCCCAGGAAGTGAAAATACTCCACAGAGGTTACTGGGTGAAGGGGAAGGGTGTGGCAGAGCTCCTCCTGAAGTATACAATCATCTCCACTGTCTTTAGTACATTAAGCTCTAAGTTGTTCTGCCTGCACCAGGACACTAGATGGTCAATCTCCCACCTGTAGGCAAAATCATCCTCATCAGAGAGGAGTCCAGTGAGGGTGATGTCATCTGCGAACTTTAGGAACTTGACAGACTGATGACTGGAGGTGCAGCTGTTGGTGTACAGGGAGAAGAGTAGATGAGAAAGGACGCAGCCTTGGGGGGGATCTGGTGCTGATGGTTTGGGAATCAGAGACATGTTTCCCCAACTTCACATGCTGCTTCCTGTCAGACAGAAACTCAGTGATCCACCTGCAGGTGGAGTCAGGCATGCTCAGCTGGGAGAGCTTGTCCTGCAGAAGAACCGGGATGATGGTGTTGAAGGCAGAACTGAAATCAACAAACAGGATCCTAGCATAGGTTCCTGGGGAGTCCAGGTGCTAGAGGATGAACTGAAGAACTATGTTGACAGCATCGTCTGCAGATCTGTTGGGTCTATAGGCAAACTGCATGGGGTCCAGAAGCAGGTCAGTGGTGGCTTTGAGGTGGTAAAGCACAAGGCGCTCAAAGGATTTCATGACCACAGAAGTTAGGGTGATGGGTCTGTAGTCATTTAATCCTGTGATTCGTGGCTTTTTGGGGATGGGGATAATGGTGGAGGCCTTGAAGCAGGCTGGCACATGGCATGCCTCCAGTGAGGTGTTGATGTCTATGAACATCGGAGACAGCTGATCAGTAGGGTTCACAAACTTTCAAGCACCACTTTATGTTATCAGGACAGTTCTATTGTCTTTCAAAGCGACAGTAGAACTCATTCATTTGGTTGGCCAGGCGCAAGTCATTAACAGAGTGGGGGGCTGAAGGTTTGTAGTTAGTGATCTTTCTGAACCCTTTCCAGACAGACACAGAGTAGTTGGCTGAGAACTGGTGTTGGAGTTTCTCAGAGTACAGTCTTTTAGCTTCTCTCACTGCCTTGCTAAACCTGCTCCTAGACTCTTTAAACCTGTTCCTGTCCTGACTCATGAACACTTCTTCTGTGAGACAGGGTTTGTCATAATTGTCACTCAATCTGGTTCATGATGGAATGCAGCAGTCCTCACAGAAGCTGATGTTGGACATCACAGCCTCTGTGTACTCATCCAGACTATTGGTAGCAGTCCTGAACATATCCCAGTTTGTACAGTCCAAGCACAGCTGAAAGTTCTCCGCAGCCTCATTGCTCCACATCTTAGATGTCCTCACTACAGATTTCCTCAGCTTTAATTTCTGCCTGTATCCAGGAATCAGGTGGACTATGATGTGGTCAGAGTGGCCCAGTGCAGTGCGGGGCGTGATAGGCATTGTTGAATGTAGTGTAGCAGTGATCCAAAATATTCTCCTCTCGAGTCAGGCATTTAATAAACTGTTTGTATTTTTGTAGTTTGTGGCTGAGGTTACCTTTGTCAAAGTCACCAAGGACAATAACTAGGGAGTCCGCATTAGTCTGCTCCAAACCTAGTATCTGATCGGCCAGATTCCATGACAAAAGCTCACAAAACAAAAACTCACACCCTTATTGAAAAAAAGAGACAAAAGCTCACAACTAAAAGTAATTTTATTTATTCATTGGAAAAAGAGACATTTATTGTATAAATACAAAGAATAGCAAACATTACTGACATAATTTCAAAGTTTTTATGTCCAAGTCAAGTTTTCACACTTATCACACCTCTAGAATCAGACTTAAGTACAAAGCTTTAGTCAGGTAATCTTTAGAGGTGTTACCTGTGTTCATTTGTCCTCACCAATCACACCTCATTTCAATCACACATATACAGTGGTGCTTGAAAGTTTGTGAATCCTTTAGAATTTTCTATATTTCTGCATAAATATGACCTAAAACATCA
>JAOBAM010000001.1:22651952-22663981 GCA_025212355.1 Notarius kessleri | reverse complement strand
CCCCCCTCAAGTCCTGTGTTTTCATGTTGTAAAGTGTTGGAAGTGTACTTGCTTATGTGCTGAGGTTTTTTAATGTTGTTTCCACACTGTACTCCTGACAGGAGCATAATGTGGGGGTGGTTTTTCTCCTCATGTTACGACTGTGTTTCCTTTTCTTTTATCCCTGTCCTGTTCCCCCTCTGTAAGGACAGGTTGGTCAATTTCACTGGTAACAGTGATGATAAAGGGTTCATTCATTCATTTCATTTTAAAAAGAGCTGTATATAAGTTTTGATGACGCTGCTTTTATCTTTGACTTGCAAGTGACGTCAAAGCAAAATAGAAACCCGGATGTCGGCCATGTTGGTGGAGATACAAATGCGGGGTCGAGCGACATTCCATACAAAGCATAGTCACGCGTGCGCAACACTCCGTTTTTCCGCTGCTTTAAGTGTTATTTTAGCTCTGCCATATCTTTGTGCTATATCTGGTTGTGGTCACAACAGGACTCGTGACCGTGGCACGTTCCGATTTTTTAGAATTCCGTCTGCGATTCGGAAAGAGGGCGAGGAAACTCTGAGGCTTAGTATGGACAGGAGAGGAGACGAGCACGGCTGAAGAACATCGGCAGGGCTGATCTAACGGAGGCTAAAACCAAAACAGTGATCATTTTTTCTCAGGTGAGATTCAAAAGCTCTCAATAATATCATGGAAGAATTGTATTTCGTGTTGCTAGAATTTTGCTGTAAAATGAGTGTTCTCTCTTGTCGTGGTTCACTTGGTTGTTGTTATAATTTTAACATGTGTATTACCGTTTCGCTTCTAGGAGCGCCAGCAAAATTATATGATAGAAACAATCCAGACTGGGCACCCACTCAGAAAACAGGCTCTGTTTCATCCAAGGCAGGACTTGATTCTTCGGCACCCGAACCAGATAGAACGTGATATCTGGGTGCTCTATGGTCAGTAGAAGCGTCTTCTCTTCAGAAAAATCTGACTTTTTTAAAATAACATGGGTCAAAACTACACATATCCATCTTTTCTTTGTATCGAATCTTCGCTTGAGCATTCAAATCCTAGTCACACTGAGAAAATTCAGCGTTGTTTACAGACTCGCTTAGCGGCTGCCATCCGAGTTGCTTTGTATATCCACCATCATGGCGGAAGCTCACGATGTAGCATATTCTGATCACGTGGTTGCAAGTCATCTATTTTGCCTTTTCTTTCCATGAGGGAAACCAGTCGATCTCTACAATTTTACGCATCCAGACTGGGCTCGAACACAAAATACGGGCCACAGCAAAAATCAAAGACGGTACTAAAGCGGTAGCTCGAAATGCCCGGCTTACAGAGCGTAGAAAGAAACGCACAATTATTGAAGAATCTTCCCAAATGATCACAAAGTCAAACAAGAAAGATTCATTCCAATCCACTACCTCAAATACTGCAGCCTCCTCACCTCGAGTGTTCTTTAATAACTAAATATGCTATATTGTAGATCCTCCGCCATTATATATCGTAGATCCTCCAACATGGCGGCTAGCAATAACGCAAGCAGTTTTGGTCACATGGTTGCAAACGAAGAACATGATCACCATCATAAAGGCATTTTGCGTGACAAACACAGACCTGACATTAAGTAGTAAAACCCTTAGAACGCGATATGGTAAATGCAAGTACTGTATGTCTGTTTTCTTTTGAAAAATAGCGGGAAATATAATTCAGCCAATGAGAAGTCCCATACTGGGCAGCCAATCAGAAGTCTGTTTCTCAAACAAAGTCCTTCCACAATCCCTGTGTCCAAAACCACTCACTACTCCCGACTCCCTAAAGAGGGAATTACTGTATAGAGGACTATATAGTGAGCTCATTGGTAAAATGAGGGGGGGAAGAAACCCTTTCGGACACAACTCCGTCGCGCTGGTATTTACGTCATTCTTGTCGCACAATTAAAACGTGTCAGATCAGTCGGCTTGCGGGTTTTCAAAATAATAAAATCCATATTATACTGAGCGCATTTCCCACATTAATAAATACAAAGTACCTGCATCTTTCAGTTCTTTTAAATCAAGGCTGAACACTTTCTTCTTTGCCGCTGCCTTTTATTAAATCAAATTTGAGGCTTTTAAATTGATTTCTTTCAGCGTGACCGCACTGCATGATGGGAGAGATTGCTTTGGTTAGTGACCATCGGTTGTACACTACTTTTCGCAATGCATTGTGGGATACTTTGAGTGCACTATTATATAAGGTGTAAATAATCCTCACTAAGGTTTCGGACAGCACTACAAAATCGCGTCCTCACTATAATAGTGCCCTATATAGTGAGTAGGGAGCGATTTCAGGCACAGGGTGTGCGCGCTGCTGGTACAGCTGACCCGGAAATGTAACTACAGCTCCATTCAGTGAGACAGCAACCGTGTGATATTTATCCCAATGACAGCCAGGGGAAGGTCTCGGAACAAATGTATTGGAAATACAGCTCCAGCTTAAACCTGTTCTGTTCCTAGGCTTTATAGAGCTTGTTATTTAGAGTAGAGATAGAATTACACAAGACAATCACAGATTTAATGTCAGAACAGAAATGTGTAGAATTTGGAGATTTGGCGGATTAAATATTTTGAGCAAATTGTCCTTTGAGAATCTGGATATACACTCACTGAGCACTTTTTATTAGGAATACTGTACTGGGAAGAGCCTGCCTTTGCTCTCACCTCAGCCTCAATTCTTCATGGCATGGATTCCACAAGATGTTGGATACATTCCTTTGAGATTCTGCTCCATGTTGATATGACCATGTCTCCTGTTCTACCACATCCCAAAGATGATCATCTGGATTCAGATCTGGTGACTGCGAAGGCCACTGAGCCCATGTCATGCTCATGGAACCAGTTTGAGACGACTTTTCCTTTGTAACATGGTGCATTATCATGCTGGATGTAGCCGTTGGAAGATGGTAAATTGTGACCATCAAATAGGCTGTTGCGTTCAAACAATGATTGATTAGCATTAACAAGCCCAAAGTGTGCCGAGAAAACATTCCCCACACCATTACACCACCCCCACCAGCCTGGACTGTTGACACAAGGCAAATTGGATCCATGGTTTCATGCTGTTGGCACCCTAATATCTGTGCACCTCAGTAGAAATTGAGATTCATTCGACCAGGCTACATTTTTTCCAGTCTTCAGCTGTCTAGTTTTGGTGAGTCTGTGCCCACTGCAACCTCAGCTTTCTGTTCTTGGCTGACAGAAGAGGAACCTGATATGATCTTTGGTTGTTGTAGCCCATTCTTGGTTGACCTTTCTCGTCAAGGCATTTATTGCAGCATTCTGAGTAAACTCAAAGGCTGTTGTGTGTGAAAACCCCAGCAGTTATAGAAATACTCACGACATTCTGTCTGACACCAGCAATCACACCACTGTCAAAATCACTAAGATCACAATTTTTCATTACCTGAAGCTGCTGGCCCATGGTTGGTTGGTTGGTGGGTGGGTGCACTGCACTGCTGCTACACGACTGGTTGATTCGATAATTGCATAAATGTTTAGGTGTGCAGGTGGTGTTCACTGAGTGTATTTACATTTGTTCTTCATAGAAATTCTCCTCCCTCCGTTGTTGGGCTGAGATTTGGTGACTTTGAAAAATGTACCGTATGGTTTACACTTTGACTATTTAAAATAATTATTTGCAGTTATTTACTTGACGAGAATCTACATGCATTGTGTTTTTTGTCTGTCTTTATGCAAACTGTACTAAATCAGTAGACGACACAGACATGTACCTTATCATTAATATGAAAATAAACAGGCTAAACTTGGCTGATCTCATTCCATACAAGGAGCATCATTAACGTACATGAAACCCCTTCTGTGAAACGTGATGTAATACGGCTAACAACATTAGTTGTCATTTATAAAGTCGTATCTTTCATTTTAAATGGTTCATCATCATCTACAGTATACGCTGCTATGAAAAGCCGTAGCACTGCACCGTGCTTGTACTTTTTTTTTTTTAAGTGGAAAAAAATCCCGCAATTGAACATTTTCAGCATTGCTTAGGGCCGTACCTGATAATTACTTCATGGAATAATAACATTCCTTCAATTTAGGCTTTTTTTTTTCCGGAAAGAAGAGAGTATGGGTCAATGTTTTGTCTTTACACTTTCACATGTTGAATTAAAGTTCAATTTGATCCCACGTCCACCCGCCCCACCCATGTTCAGTTGGATTGCCTGTGGCTTGTTATAATCAGAGTGAGCAGACCATATGGTGCAGGTTAAATTGGTTGATCTGTTTATTGAGTCTTTTAAAAAGAAAAAACTGGACTGATGGAAACAGTCCCACACACGGCACTATATGGGGCGGCATGGTGGTGTAGTGTTTAGCACTGTTGCCTCATAGCAAGAAGGTTCTGGGTTCGAGCCCAGTGGCCACACTTTGTGTAGAGTCTGCATGGGTTTCTTGGGTATGGTGCGGTTAGGTTAACCGGCTACTCTAAATTGTCCATAGGTGTAAGTGTGTGTGTGTGTGTGTGTGTGTGTGTGAGAGTGGTTGTTTCCCAAGCCCAGAAATGGGAGGGTTGCGGCAGGAAGGGCGTCCGGTGTAAAACTGTGCTCCAGTTAATGACTTGTGGATCAATTGGTAGAGTCCACATGGACCCCGACCTGGCAGCAGTGCTGGACAAGGGAGAAGATGATGATGATGATGATGACACGGTGCTATATAGTAGAAGGAAACAACAAAAGTAGCATCTCTGCTGACCCTAGTGACTTCAGTAGTGCATTACATTGGAATACATACAGTAATATGGGCTTGATGAATTAATTGTTGCAGCCTTAATTAATTCTTCGTGACTCCTCTGTCTAAGAGGACGAGTAGACTCGTATCATGTCAGCAAAATGCCCTAAGAGCATAACAGATCCACCAGTTTTTCCATCGGTTTTTCATCTGTCTGAACTGCAAGTGTAGTTTGCAGGCACTGCTTGGTATATCTGGCAAGATTTGGATACATGTCTTTGCACCCATCCATTACTTGAAGATGCACCTTCTTTGCACCCAAATAAATCCTGCTGCCAATGGGAAGTACAGTATTTGCGTTACCCAAGTGTTAAATGCATAGAACTGACCAAGGGATTCATGTCTCTTTTCCTTCCCAGCTCCCTCTACTGGCCCTCCCACCTCTCTCCCACTGGGTTCTCAGCCATGTACAAGTGGCAGCTCCACTCTGTCTAAAAAGAGGGCTCCTCCACCACCTCCTGGAGGCCATAAACGCACACTCTCAGACCCACCTAGCCCTGTCCTCCAGGCACCCCAGAGCAAAGGTGGGTGAAGATCATTCTGTGCCATATTTCATTTACAATCCAATTGAATTTCCCTCATGAAAAAGTCAACAGAGAGCATCTTTAACGGCTGTGATTTAATGACTTTCATTATTGCTGTAAGCTTTGTAATGGGTACTCTCCACTTCCTCTATTATACTTTTATGACATCTTGGAGCTTCCTGACAGGAAGTGCAGTGTTGCTGTTATTTGTCCTCCCTCCAGTGTTCAGCGTTTTGCTGATGGCAAAAGAAATCAGTTATTTTGCATCTGATTGCGTTTCCTCTTTTCTTAACTCGTGTGAGAATGAAATATGTCCACCTTTCTTTTCACTACAGGGAGTGATTTAACACCGCCACCTGCAAACAGGACCTCGCCAGCTAACAAATTTGAAGGAATTCAGCAGCAGCAAAGGTGTGTAAAAGTGACTCATGTAGTTAGTGTTATAAAGTAATTAGACAACTACGGAATATTCGCGACTCTAATGCTTTACTCCTCTTCTTATAGCACTACGTCTAGTAATACAAAATCAACACTTGGTCCACGAGTCTTACCCAAACTACCTCAAAAAGGTGAGTGTTTCATACTTCGTCACTATGAGAATTGTCTAAATAGTCTAGAATGGAATGTGAAAAACCTTGTTTCATCAGTGGGGGCTAACTTAAGATTAGTGGTAAAACATCTTCAAGATTATTCCACAGGTCACCTTGACTTCCTGACATTTGAAGTGGGAAACCTTTATAGGTTAAGGATATACTGTTCCTCTTTTTCAGTGGCATTAAGAAAAACTCCAGGCATTGTCCCTTCAGTGGACAAACCCAACCAGGGCCCTGAGGTCCTGCAAAAACCTACCCAGGTGGTGGATATTCCAACTAGAGATACCATCACCAGACCCACAGAGCCTCCACCCAAAATCCCACAGGCAGCTGAGAGGCCCCAGCCAGCTGAGATTCCTCCCAAACCACACGTCCTGGAGCTTCCCCCTAAACCCCAGCTTTCGGATCTTCCCCCAAAACCACAGCTATCAGAATTACCCCCCAAACCCCAACTGTCTGATCTGCCTCCTAAACCCCAACTGAAGGATCTGCCGCCTAAGCCACAGCTATCAGATCTTGCCCCAAAAGTTCCAGCATCCACAGCTACAGAGACCCCACAGAAACAGCCAACACTAGAAGAGACTGCTCCAAAGGTGCAGGTTACAGAGGCTCAAACTCCAAGCCAACATGGAGAGCTTTCACCCAGGCAGGCAAGTGAGGATACCAATGGTGCGCCAGCAGGTGTCGTAGAGATGCCAGTCCCTCTGCCACGCAAAATAAACACGGTGAGTCATGTGGAAAGAAGACAAAGGTGATGAGGCAGTGATAGAATGTGACCCTTATTTGAGTTGACTTGTAGGGGTGAGTTGACTTATCTCACCAAGTCAATAAGTTGACTTGTTGAGTAGACTTCTGGAGTTGAGTTGGAATTTTGACTTGTTGAGTTGACTTGTGAACTTGATATGACCTTTGGAGTTGACTTGTGAAATGGAGTTGACCTGTTGAAGTCACCTTTGGAGTTGAGTTGACGTGTTGTTGATAAAACTTGTTTGTTTGTGGAAGGGGAAGAGCAAACTCAAAAGGGTGAAGACCATCTACGATTGCCAAGCAGACAACGACGATGAGCTGACCTTTACTGAAGGAGAAGTGATCATCGTTACAGGAGAAGAAGACCAAGAGTGGTGGGTGAGTAAAACTTTACTGAATCTCTGGAAACACGCTTCAGATTTCACATCATTTTTATTTTTATTTTTTTAACATTTTCTCTGAACTTGGTCTTTTCCAGATTGGACATATAGAAGGTCAGCCGGACAGGAAAGGGGTCTTCCCGATGTCCTTTGTGCAGATTTTATCAGACTGACGTTGTGACTGGCAAGTGTGAGGCTGCCCCTCTAGTACAAGCTTTGCCCCATTAGCCTCTCACCGGAATTTGGACTCCGCCTCTCTGTATAGCTGCTGTAACCCAAACAAATGTCAAGAATCCAAAAGGAAAAAAATAAAATCATATCAAATCCAGACTCTTGGAAACATGAAGGATGAACTGAATACAGTGTGTGTTAACAAACTGAGTTATCTTGCCTACCAGTATTACCGTAGCCATGGCGGCCCAGCATGCTAACCTGGGTATGCAGTAGCTATCCTCGGAATTTAGCACTTAACATTTCTCAGTGTATGCTGTAACGTTGTGTATGTGTGCACATATGGAATTATATGTATGTCCATATTAAGTGTCTCTGTACATATATATGCACAAATGTAAGTGTATATTTATGTACTTACGTTATGTAGGATGTAAATGTGCAAATGTATGTTAATCCCTGCTTGCTTCAGGAGCCAAACTGACTCCTAGACATTTTATCTCAGTGTTTTCATTCATCTCTCAAATTCCTGGAAGGACTAACGGACAAAACGAGAGAATTAAATGAAGGTTTCACTGAATATACAAGTGTTGTTCTCAAGTATAGTGGCACGATAAACAGGGATGAAAACTTTGAATAGTTCGAAGCCTCTAAGCATCTCATCTTCTATGCATATAAGGTTAATCGAGCTAGGCTGGATTGCTTGCTTGTCAGTCAAATATATGTCATACTGAAAAGGAAAACAACAAACTGTAATCACATTTGTCTTCTATCTATACATTACCTTGTTAAAGACTCCTACTCTGGAGGTTGTTTACTCTCTAGTGCAGTCCATGCCACTTGGCGACTGTCCATGCATCTCCTCGCTGGTATTTAATGCCAGATCAGATATCGCAAAGCCCCTGGAACACATCCTTGACCATAGGATCATGATTTAAGGCAGATGGATCTAATTAAAGCAATCCCCCAGGTCCTGCCATTCCCTTACAATACAGAACGCACATTGACCAGCATTGGTATTACAGGTTCAGGATGCTCGACATAGAAGTAGCTCTGTAACTGTGGAGTTTTGTTAGTAGGTTATTTGTATGTTTGGTTTTATTTGAATATGAATTCAGGGGTAAAGAGCAATGAGTGACGGGCAGTAACACGGCTCCGAATGAACTTACTGCTGCCTCTGACTTTTCCTCAACCAGGGAGACTTGAGCTTTTTTAGCTTTTTTTTTTTGTGTGTGTTAACAGAAGGTCATGTATTAGCTAATGCCTCCTAATTTGTTTATAGTATTAGCCATTTATAGGGCTGCGGTGTGTCAGTATGAAAAGGAATCGAATCCCTTTGAGTGAAGAGAAAATAAATGAATATTCATTTATTTTAGGATGTATTACAAACGCTTTTGCTGTAACTGGGGTAAACCACGATGCGAGATTTCAGCACAAGCAAAAACAGCAGCGCTCCATGAAGTATCAAACCGATGTGAAGCCTGTCGAACAGAGTTCCTGATACACCATTCCTGTATTGTGTACATTTAAACTCTCAATGAGCCTGTTGTTGGACCAAATGTGTGAAATTCATGTTTAGATAGAACACAGTTCATCTAGAGGTGCCATCTTGGCTAGTCAGGAACTGGTAATAGACTCTTGTCTGCTAATATTTGGAAGCAGTCAAATGGCTAATTTTACGAAGAACTGGATCTGATCCTAATGTAAAAAAAAAAAAAAATTATATATATATATTTAGGATAGATTTTACCACTCATTTCTCATTTGTTTGCGTCTGTGTTTTGCTGCACTGTATGTTTAGTCCCAAGACACTCTGATATCAAGTTTCATTTAGAAATAAATATTTTACGTTGAAACTACGTGTCTGTGTTGTCATTGTCTGTATGCCTACTTAGCCTTCTTTTAGTTAAAGACGTTTCCCTCCAGTGACTTGTTACTTGACTTTGAGGTTTAAATTACTGACGGTTGTTAAATAGCTAACTGCTCTTCAGTGGCCGATTCGGGTTCATGAAGATTTATGTTTAGTTTAAATGTTAACAAAGCACAAAATTCACTTTTGTCTAAAAACCAAGAGTTTCTCAGAACTTTGCTTAAAAAAAACAAACAGTTGTGTTGCGAGGTTGATGCGCTCAGTTTGCGATGTCACAAAATAGATTCATTGGCTTTGAGTGAGTCATGTCTGCTATTCAAATTATTGAAGGATGCCATTAAACTTGTAAACCTTTAGTTTACAATCGGTGTGCCAAGCTAGCCAGCTAGCTGACCAACTTTGTTGGAAGAGGTTACGTTTTTACCTCTGTTTGTTCCCAACGTAACTCAAAAAGTAGTGAACAGGTTTTGATGAAATTTTCAGGAAAAGTGGGCCATTGGCTAAGGAACAATTGATTAGATTTTGATGCAAATCCGGATATGTATGTGGATTCAGGATTTTTTTTTTTGGCTGTTCCCAACGTAACTCAAAAAGTAGTGAACAGATTTTGACAAACTATGGTGTACAGCTTTAGTATTATTCTAGGTTTAAGTGATTTGATTTTGATATTGATATGTGGCTTGGCTGGAAGTATGCACTCTACCAAATGCTCTTTGAGTTAGGTTCTAATTTGATTACTGTTAAATAAGTCTGTAAAAATTTGATGACTCTGGTAGTGAAATCCCAGAAGGGTCCATACAGGTTTACTCAGTTAGCTATGTGGTAGCATCAGCAACATCCTTAAACATAAGCTGATAACTTACTGTTCTGATATACTTCCTGCATAACATGCATTTTCATACAGTTGACTTCTTTCTGTGGATAAGCTGCAGAGATGTTCCTTGGCCATTGATTTGTAGGTATGCCCAAATCCACATAGCACAAATCCATCCACCCATCCATTGTCTGTAGCCGCTTTATCCTGTTCTACAGGGTCGCAGGCAAGCTGGAGCCGATCCCAGCTGACTATGGGTGAGAGGCAGGGTACATCCTGGACAAGTCGCCAGGTCATCACAGGGCTGACACATAGACACAAACAACCATTCACATTCACACCTATGGTCAATTTAGAGCCACCAATTAGCCTAACCTGCATGTCTTTGGACCGTGGGGGAAACCGGAGCACCCAGAGAAAACCCACGCAGACACGGGAAGAACATGTAAACTCTACACAGAAAGGCCCCTGTTGGCTGCCGGACTCAAACCCAGAACCTTCTTCACTGTGAGGCAACAGTGCTAGCCACTACACCTCTGTGCTGCCCTGATTTGAGTCAATGAAAAAAACAAAAAAAACCCGTTTTTTTTTTATAAGGTTGTGTAATCACTTAGTTTTTCTTAGCTGTAACTGCAGTGTTTTGATCGCACATGGATGTAATGTACAATAGAAGGAATGCATGTGACTTGACTGTAGGTGGAAGTAACACAGCTCTAATGCCACAAAAACATACAAAAAAGATCTAAAATGGGAAAGATCTGTTGTGTGATTGCACAAATAGATTTAACAAGAAATCAGTGATCGTTTTTTTTTACAGATCTCTGAAAACAAAAGAAAATAAAAGCAAATAGAGGTAGTACAAATTTCCATAATAATTTATGAAGAACAGGCCTATTTGTTATGAACCTTTTTTAAATTTAATCAAAGGAATATTTAAGTTGATAAAGAATAGCAAATGAAATGCTGATTTTAAAAAAAAAATCTTCAATAAAAAATATTGTCGGAAAATTGCATCTTGAACCCAGCATCATGAATTGAACTGGGTGAATCATTACTTACCTGGAAAGTAATGTTATTTTGTTATAAGGTTAAGTAAAGTTTAACAAAACAGTTTCAGCAATACTTCAGCAAAGATAACAGTTACTGGTCAACATATTGCAAAAGCATTGGTTGTTCTGCTTGGTTTCATTCACATATTGATGAGTATGACTTTCAATAAATTCTTGAATGAAAAATTTGACAGTGCTGACAATGCACTGACATTATCCATTTCCGGTTGAGAGTACGTTGTGTGCGTTTTGGCTGCTGCTTCTCACCAGAGCTTTTCATTTTTCTTTTTTCCCTTTTGTTTTTCTTTTTTTTTTCTTTGTGTAGCTTGATGTTTGCTTTTTGTTTGGGTGTTCTGTCCACCATTTGTGGCATAGCTCCAGACCCAGTTTTGGCGTCGGTTCCCTTCAGGCCTTGGTGCGCCGTGGGTGATGCCTGTGCACCTCGCTATGGACTGCAGTGAGCTCGTTGCTCTTTTTAATATAAGGGTTGTCTAGCACTCTGTGCAGCGGTGCTTTTGTGCTTGGTGCAGTGCTCCGAGTGATGTTGCTAGGTGGTGTCGCAATGGCTGTGCAGGTGGTTTGGGACCTACCAGCGCTCTGTGTGGCGATGCTTCTGTGCTTGCTTTGTGGATCCATGGCACAGTGTTCCGAGTGATGTTGCCTGGTGGCGTCGTGGCGGTTGTGCAGGAAGTGTGGAATTTATCTTCATGCACCTGGTGGGACTGCATTAGCGACACCATTGGAATTACATCCTGACCCTCTTTTGGTGGACCCCCCCCCTTCACTCTGTCTGTCCCTCAGTTATATGTCGATCTTGAGACACCATTGATGCTGACCTCTTCTGCTCCTCGGACTTGCCTAATCCATCCTGATGCCCTACATCTGGCTGGAGTCTCATCACATTGCTCTGGTGGAGGACGGCCCCATATGGACAGTCGAAAGTCGCACTTGGAAGATGGCTCTGAACACTATATATTTAATATATTTAATATATTTAATTATATTAAATTTAATATTTAATATGTAATATATTTATGGCTGAGGACTACATTTAACTTGCTAACTTTAGTTTTGCACTCAAGTTTCCATCAATGAACAATTTA
>JAOBAM010000001.1:22357485-22371109 GCA_025212355.1 Notarius kessleri | reverse complement strand
TTTTTCAACAGGAAAAAAAGAAAGCGCATGCATCACGGAGGTAAGCCGTTAGTCAGTCCTCCTTATTTCCTGCTGTGTAAAATTTAATGCCCCAGGCCATACCAAAAGTAACCTGCGAAGTGAAGTAAGACTAAATAAAGCGTGCAAGCAAGTTTTGGGTGGATGTTATACTGCATGCATAAGAGGAAAATCTTAAGTTTAAGTAAGAACGCTTCCTGGTGAAGATTCTGCGTGAATCTGGATTCGGCAGTGTTGAATGTGCATGATTAAATGCTGAAGTGTTGTGTTTGCATATCACACTACAAAAGGCATATACTGGATTATATATGCATGAGCAATTGAGTAATGATGCTACTCTGAATGGAAGCCGGTGTGTGAAGAGCTCTGAAGCAAAGAAAAATGCCTTAACGTGAATTCCTGCAGAAGTATTTAAGTGTGTCGACACATGTTTTTGTCTGGTTTATGCCCTGTTCCGTTCTACTGTATGTTTCCTGTGTGTGAGTGAAGACGTCTAAAGTGCTTTGTGAATTGATTAAAAGAGCTATGGTGGAAGAAAGAGTTAATGTTGAGCTTAACAGCACAATCAGAAAGGCTGATGTGTCAAATGAACTCTGTGACATTCCTAAGAAAATCACAGGGTAAATTCAACTGGAAGAGGAGTTAGCTCCTAAGTGCGGCAGAGCTCACAAATCACGCACGGAAGAAATTAAAAAAAGTCTATGGCAAAACACAAGCAACTCATAACAAGCAGAATGAGCTTTGATAACTTCGTCGCATATTCAAAAGTCCAAGGGTATTCAGATGAAATCTGAAATGGATAGAAAATTTAAAGCCTATGAGAGCTGTTTGTCTGCTATAAATGAAGTTGCTCAGAGAGAGAAAGAAATGCGAGAGAGCATGGAGAGAACTATATGTGCAGAAGTTGAGCAGAATGCAAATTTCAAACAACAAACTGTGGGAGTCTAAAGCCAATTTAGAACAGCTTGAAATGCAAAGCTGATTTGGAGCAAAATCTTTATTGGTCTAAAGTTAGAGTGGATGAGCTGGAATGGAAATTATCAAAAAAAAAAAAACCCAAAGAAAAGTCTAAGAAATGCTTCTGCCGCTCCTTTGGGATGCCACCACTCCAACTCTGAACGTCCCTTCTCATGCGCCACCCAGTGCACTACCTTACTCCGAGATGAACTCGGACCATAGTCTCCCCCTAGAGGTGAAAAAACAAACTACAGTGGAGAAAAACAAACTGATGAATGAAATGAATCAGAGTGAAAACTCCAGTGATTCAGAAAGTGAAGAGATAACCCAGCTAAGACCATTAAAGAGAAGAGGAAGAGCTGGAGTACTGATTCATCAGCATTAGGGACATGCTCCCTACGATACTGACAAATGGAGTAACTCGGAGAGCGCAGACCTCCGCCAAGAATCCTTTAAAAAAATCCGGGATCCAGAAGGTGATCCGGATCACCACCAAAATGTAATGGATTGTTACTTGTGTCCAGTCACACCTCTGGAAAAAACTTCAGAGCAATCCGTTCATAACTTTTTCCATAATGTTGCTAACAGACAAACCAACAAACAAACCAACATTACCGAAAACAACCTCCTTGGCGGAGGAAAAAAATATGAAACATCCTAGAGAAGATGGGATGAAAACCTGGTATGAACTTTGTCACCTCAAAAGGTATTTATAACCTGCATCCATATGATGGAGTAATGATTTTGAATGCCTTACTGACTCCATGCGAGCAAGCCATACTCACAAGAGCCTTGGACGAAGACAAAAAAATTGCACGTGTGTGTCTGGGAAAAATCCTCAGCTGCATTCAAAGTGCACACCAACCATTTGCAAATGTATGAAGCCCATTTCAGAGAGGCCTGGTGTAATTATTCCGGCAGTGATATCAGAAATGACAATATGGATAACAGCAATCATGGAGCATTGAAACAAGCTCTCTTGAACGGAGCAACAACGGAATTATCAAATGCATACAAGCTCACAAATCCTCGAATGGGATACAGTGGGAACATCTAGTGACAGTCACTGGACTGGTTCACCATGAGCAAGACTTGGAACCAGGGTCTAAGCCAAAGATGCGAGAAATTGAAATGACTGGTTCTGATGTCACTCAATAAGTCACCATGAAGAAAAAGAAGGATTACAAGCGTTATCAGTGTAGAAAAATGAGCCACAGTGCAAAATACTACAGATCAGGAAAGAAAGATTCCAGGAAGACTAAGAAAACAAGAGTGCTCTGAGAGCACAAGATCCCCTGCTGGCAACTGTGCCATAACTCTGGTAAAACACAACTGATTTGAATGAAATTGCAATATGTGTATTATCGACAAATGACAAAGAATCCTGCCAAGTTTCATGAAATTTCTCCAAAAATTGTGAGAGGAGTTGATTTCAGAAGGCGAGTACCCTTCCCGGGACGGACAGACATCACCACGACATAATCCTCCTTCAGGCCTTTCGACCAATGGGGATAAAAATTGTGAGGGAAGTTGATTTCAGAAAGCAAGCACACCTTGATGAAACTGCCAAAGTACAAGTTTGTTGTTAATCAAGGGCGTAACTCTGGTTAAATTTGCCCAAATTAAACGAAATTTCAACATGCGTATAACTGTCATATAACAAGGCCTTTTGCCCAGTTTGGTGAAACTCCTCCATAAATTGTGAGAGAAGTTGATGTCAGAAGGCGAGCACACCTTCACGAAATTGTCAAAGTACAAGGTTGTTAAATCAAGAGCCACAACTCTGGTAAAATGCGACTGAATTGGGCAAAACAATACGCTTACTACCAACATATAACAAAGCATTTTGCCAAGTTTCATGAAATTCCTCCAAAAATTGTGAGAGGAGTTGATTTCAGAAGGAAACCATGCTGTCATGAAATTGTCAAAGTATAATTTTGGTAAACAAGGGCTGTAACTATGGTAAAATGTGACCGAATTGAACGAAATTACAATATGCGCATTACCGACATATAACAAAGAATCCTGCCAAGTTTTGTGAAATTCCTCCAAAAATTGTGAGGACTTGATTTCAGAAGGTGAGCACCCGATGGATGGCCATCACCACGACATAATCCCCCTTCGGACCTTTCGGCCAGCAGGGGATTAAAAAAAAAAAAAAAAAAAACGAGTCTCCCTCACCTTAACTCCCTTTAAATTGCTGACCCACTTCTGAAAAGCAGAGCCAGCGTTTATCCTTACTCACTCCTACCACATTTCAGCCAACGGGGTTCTTGAATCGGGTCCGTTCAGGATTCTTTGAACCTTTGTGCCAGGTAGTAAACCGTTGTAATCAAGGATGCGCCATAAACAGAGTGTGTTACACAATTCACAATGGAAGTACATAGTAGGCGCAAGATGGCGGCGTGCATTGATCATCTCCAAGCTCGAAGTTTTGTTCTGTTATTGCAAACAGAGTACTTGTTTTGGCCCATTTTTTTCTGAAGATGCATCCTTTTCCGTTGCGTTCTCCATTGTGCTTCCTCTCCAAACTAATGCCACGCTCACTGATGTCATCACGGTTCACGCTGGAAAAACCAGCTATATTTTGGTTCCAGCTGGGAAAGAACTTTTCAGGTTCCAAACTAATTTATTTTTGGTTGAGATGCTCGGAACGGTTCAAAATTTGGTGCGTGAATCAGAACAGAACCCGTTCTCTGTAAGTCGAAAAGGGGACTCATTGAAGGTTTATAGCCCTAGGGTTTTGGTTTTTGCAATAAATGATGTTCTATAATGTAGTCTGACTTGAATTAATACTCAGTGACTAATACTACGACTTTCATTTTTAACTAAATAAATAAATAAAATTACAGACTGCAGCTTTAAACCTTCAATTATAAATCTTCAGTGTTTTAAAGTGCAGTGTAACTTTAGTTTCACTCTCTGTTCCTGTCTTGTAAACCGGTTTCAATCTCTAGCTTCTATTTTTTTAAACCCGGTATCATGATGAATGTTGGTTCATTTGTGTTTTCTGAGATTTAAAAAAAAAATAAAATAATTTATTGGATTCACTGAAAACATTTTCCCATGGGCCTAAAGTAGAATACGATTTGCCTACGATTACAGTCAAGTAGCTCTTTAGTAATGGAAAATCTTTAGTCGTGAAGTACTGAAGTAATCTCCAGTAGTGAAGAAATTTACTGCAGGGCCACTGAGGTAACACTCAGGCAACGGTACTGTGTTAAGTGTAAACAAGCTTATGCTGTGTGTCAGAGCCATCCATGTTCTCACACTTGCTAAGAAAAACAAATCTGGCTCATTTACATTAGTCGGTGGTTTCCCCAAGAAACTCAAGTTCGACACTGAGAAGTAGCAACATGACTGCATGAAATGCTTCCTCTTGGGATTAACAGTAGGCCTGCTGTTCTGCACACAAAGATCTATAGCATGATGGAAGCTCATGAGTTCACCGAGTTCATCTGTGAAGGCCCTCCTACTGCACCGCCTCTCATCTCGGCCCTGCCTCCTGCTCGGGGGCTCAGCTGACTCGACCATATGTTGCCAGTGCAAGTTTTTGACAGCTTCCGCCAGCTGAGCTGCTCCACTTGCTAATGGAAACAAGAGGCGGAGCGCACGAAAAACTGATTTGCTGCCAGTCTGAAAAAGTTGAGAGTGCAACTAAAGTACAGATTAAAAAAAAAAAATAAATCACTGACAAAATGTTAATATCAAATCTGACTAATTAGGGGATTTTTATTTTATTTTTTAGCATTTGCACCATGCTACTACTCCAGATTTATAGCGTCAGCGTCTGTCTGCAGAGCAGCTCAAACCGCACTTGGTGATTGCATGATATGATGAGCTCTCTCCAGGGTAAATCAGGCCAAGTGATGAGTGCTCAGGATCCTGTTACTCTGAACCACAACAAAGCCACAAACCTAAAATGCACAAAAACAGAAGGTAGCGCCTGCAAACTGGAGGACTCTTTCAATTAAATGCAAACTGAATAGTTGAAATTTGATTTGGATTATAATTGACAGATTGCCAGACAATGGGGTACATTTCTTTACAATGGGTAAACCTTTAAAAGATTACACAGCCCCCCGTATATGTAAACTGCTCGACAAGAAAGCCCTCATTCATATCCTTAAAGGAGCACCTTAAAATACACACACACACACACACACACACACACACAATGCAGCCTATTCACAATGTGCCTACGTGACTATGATATTATATAGCCAATACAAATGTTTAAATATACGTTTGTTTCCCCCCCTCCTCGAGTGGCTTGAGGATGGAGGGATGGGGAGAAGCCAGGCTGGCGCCTGAGGGGAGAGATGTGGAGAAGCCAGGAGAGAACAGGGGGAGAGGGGGAGCTCTGCTCCGACAGAAAGCCCTTATCGTGACATATCGTTGCAGCTGAGCTAAAGGCTCAGGAAAGGCGATCCGTTCTCACACACACACACACACCTCTGCGCCTTTTCTGAGGCAGTAGTCCAAGCTGTGGTCACAGTTATGCGAATGTGCGCAAGTCTTTAAACTTAGCTCCTATAATGCGAAGGCTCATGGTGGATTGGATTGCATGAATGGACCATGCATTTGCGCACGTAATGAGTGTGGAAAGAATAAATCTCATCTTTACGTCTTAAGAGAAGACCTCAAGCTTTCCAATAGTTACCTTTTGGAACTATACCCATGCTTGGATAGAACAATGAATGAAATGTCTTTGTAACCAACAGAAAAAGGCCATAAATATCACTTCGCTTTTTTTTTTTTGGAAATAGGTCTGCTCATGCAAAGTTCTACTTCATCGGTTCTACAAAATGGCCTGCAAGAAAACAGCACAAAGTCAGTTAGGCCTTGGTCACACTACAGCTTGCGATGGGTTTGTGAATACTTGGCAATGCTACCAATTTTTCATCGCCACCAATCGTGTGATGCACGGCCAGTGTTCCCCGAGCTTCGTGAGTCGTTTTTTTTTTTTTGCACGTCTCTACCTCGTGAGTGGCCAAAAACGTCGCAAGAAAGGTCAATGCATGCATTGAAATTTGGTGGCGATGTTTTCGTCAGCAAACCAAGTGGGGAATCCTCGCAGAAGGGTTTGGGAATATGTCCAGAAGCTTGGGGAACCTTCATCGATCCTCTTGAGATGTATTCGTCTCGAATCCATGTCCCCGATGCTCGCGGGAGCCTCATCAACACAGCGGCTCGATATAGCCTAACCTTCGCCGACATTTAAAAATTGCACTTACATTCAGGGATCCTTCAGAGCACGTTGTGCGCGCGCGTGGAACCCAGTCATTATGGGAAACACCTGATGTTGATTTGAGTGCAATCAGCGCACGCATATAAAAACGCTGTTGTCACAGAGACTTTGTGAAGTATTCCGTCAGGTGTGAGGCGGTAGACGGCTCCAAGTGCAGGAAGAGAGTGTTTATTAGCAGGCGTGATATTTGCAAAATCAAAACGTGAGGCAAGGTCAGAGTAACAAAACACAAATTAAACCAAAAGCAGAACATAAAACAGAGGATGTAACCAGAGTCATAAACATGATTAGAAACAAACATGACCATGATAATACTTTGCAAAGTCTCTGGGAAAACACAGTCCTTATATGCACGTGCTGATTGCACTCAAAATAACATCAGGTGTTTCCCATAATGACAGGGTCCCAAGAGTGTACACAATGCACTCTGTGAGCAAGCATGGCCACTCGAGCTGTGCCAAACTCAGGCGCGCGAAGGCATGATAGTCAAATGTTCACCTGCTGAGTGGCCACAACTTTTAGCTCACCTTTATATCGCCATGCAAAATGCCTTATTTTCATCGATAACCCATCGCAATGCATCACGAGCTGTAGCGTGACTGTAGCTTTACACTGACTTACCACTCATCTGCAGAGACCCAAAAAACCTTTAGATAAATTTGCTCAGATAGGATTTGCTGAAAGCAACTTGCTAACATCTACATATTTACACGCGGGTTGCATGATAATGGCTAAAGCGATAATCATGGATGTTCTGCTCGTTTAGCAATTGGCAGAAATAATCATGATTATCATAATTAAACTGTACTGCACTTTACATGACTTGTATTTCACAGACACACTTCTCCAGAATGATGTACAACATACATGTACAACAGCCTGGGGAGGCGTTCAGGGTTAGGTGCTTCAGCCATTCCTGCTGGTTCAGGGACTCAAACCAGCAACCTTTTGGTCCCAAAGCTGCTTCTCTAACCATTAGGCCATAGCTGCCCTTTTATTTTACAAGCCTTTCTATGCCCAACATAGTAAACCAGGTCCCGCTGCACAAAACAAGGTCCATGAAGACACGGTTTACTGATGGTGGTGTGGAAAAAACTGAGTGACCTGCAGAGAGCCCTGACCTCAACCCCACTGAACACTTTTAGGATGAAATGGAATGCCTGCAAGCCAGGCCTTCTTGTCCGACATGTCTAGTGCCCGACCTCGCTAACGTGTCAAATCCACAGCCATGCTCCAAAATGTAATGGAAAGACTTCCCAGAAGAGTGGAGGTTATTATAGCAGAAAAAGTTTACCAAGTCCACATTAACGCCTACGGTTTTAGAATGGGATCTTCAAGAAGCACATCTGATTGCGATGGTCTGGTGTCCACATACTTTTGGCCACAGTGTATGCATGAACTTGAGAGATAATGCACATCAGTTCATTAACCCACCGATAACACAGTGGAATGAGGTTACTTAAACAATGTTCAAAGTTAATTATGCAGCACTAACACACATTCTCTTGTCACCAAAATCAATGTCTTCCTGACTGGTAGATTCTTTTGATGATATAACCCAAGCCAAAGCTATGAAAAACCAACGTTGGTAAAGTAAGGCCATGGCAAATGTAGCCCGTCACCCACTGCAGCTGTTCCAGATAACTACAAAGGGTGGGCTGTACCTAGAAACACACACTCCTCTTAACTCCAAGCATGGGCATCACACCCGTACCAGAATGGTAGGCAAAAAAGATGCTTCTTCCTATCAGCTTGAATTCTATATTACATAAATAGATTCCGAGAAAACCTCAGCACACCCATGTGCACATTTAGGTCCTGCTCAGACCTCCAAAGATGAAAAACCAATGAGAGCCCTTCACAGATCCCATGCTACAGCTGCGCTTCATAAATTAGACTATGACTAGAGAGACGTAGCGACAGGTGTCCGCTCAGCCTCGTTGCTCGAGTATTACTCACATGCTGAGCTAGAAAGATCAAAATGATCACACAAGCATTCCAGCTACTCTGCTATTGGCAGGATTGAATGGTATGTTCCCCCTATGATACCCGCCACCCCCACCAGGTCGTGGAAGCTGAAGCACTCTATGCCACATAAATGCCAAGTTGATAACAGTGTGCTCTTTACACCATTTAGACCCCTGTGACCCCTGAACTAGACAACTCTCCAGCTGCAGCTAAATTTCCATTGCTATTAATTCCTAGAGGCAGGTATTATACACCAGTATCAGGTCAAAACTTTGGACACACCCAATTCAATAGGTGTTCTTTATTTTTATTAATTTTTTTTTTTAAAAAGGGCACTTCCTGTCTTAAAGTCGGTGTTGTTTCTCTTTACATAGCTGAGCAGTTCTTGACATAACATGGATTACTACAGTTGTGGAATAGGGTCATTTACTATATTTTTATTATTTACTATTTGATCTCAAACCTCATTAAGAAGCAAGAAATTGCACTAATTACCTTTTGACAAGACACACCTGTTAACTGAAAACCATTCCAGGTGACTGCCTCATGAAGCTGGTTAAGATAATGCCAATAGTGTGCAAAGCGTCATCAAGGTAAACGCTGGCTAATTTGAAGAATCTAAAATATGAAACATTTTCATGGAATTATGAGGTAAACAAAACATGTTCCATGTTATTTCATAGTTTTGATGTCTTCAGTATTGTTCTACAATGTAGAAAATAATCCAAATACAGAACAACCTATGAATGAGTAGGGGTGTACAAACTCTTTCTAGTACTATATAGAGCAAAGAATCTATCTGCTCCTCAATACAGAATCTCTCCATGGACTCTCATTTAGACTCTTTCAGCTAAGCCCATGTGTTTTCATTTGGGATTATTTCAAGGAACTGGGATGGCCATTTCAAAAGCTTGATACAAGACGACCACCTACACCATCCATGGTGCGACAGAAATATCTATAACATTTGAAAAAGGAAGGTAGGAAGTATGTTGAGTAGAAACCTTGGTTCTTACCCATGGGGTTACAAAGATATTTTGGGAAATTTGGAAAAACAACTTGACACAAAACAGCAAACCTGACGTAGTCTGATATTTTTGAGGCCCAAAACGGTTGTTTGTACCCCCGATATGATGTAATCTTTGCCCATTGTTCTTTGACTTAGAATAAGATGTTGATAGTCCCTTGTATGAAGCCCTCCACACGATACTGACATTAAAATGCCAACCACTCACAGATGTGAGTAACCACCCAAAGGATGTTAGGGACCCCTCATCAGTTGTACACCACTGTCATCAGATGTTTCAGCCTTTTAACCACAATACACCCTCTGCTAAGGCAGGCCCACCACAGTCTGATCAGACCTGGGTGTGTCCCTCCCCCCCCAACATCTTGGGACCCAGATGGGGTTCTTCCTTCTGATCCACAACCACTGGCTGCAGCGTTCTGCAGTCCCTCATGTTTCTTTTATTGTCTGGTGCAGGGCTTGTACTTGAATTCCTGGCTCTTTAAGCAACCTGATGGTAGATGTTGCAATAAAGCCCCTACAGCCGACCTCCACTGGCCAAACTCTTGCTTTCCACCCTTGTTGTTCTGCCTCAGCTGCCATCTCCGCATACCGCAGCCTCTTCCTCTCACTCGCCTCATCAACCGCATCCTCCCAGGGTACTGTCAGCTCTACAAAGTAGACAATGCGCAGGGTGTTGGACCAGAGTACCAGATCTGGTCTTAGAGTGGTGGTAGTAAATCTCTGGTGGGACTGTAAGCCGCTGGCCTACATCAGCCTGTATTTTCCAGTTTCGGGCTCCCTCCAGCTGACCAGTCCTGGTTAGTGGAGAAGGCCCTCCACGCCCCTCTTCTCCTTCTTGGATAAATAGTATCCTTGATACTGTGCTTGAAGCTCTGGGGGGCAGGGCATTGGTACAGCCTTCTGTACCATTGTGTCTGCAAGTTTTTGTTTTGTTTTTTTTCCCCTCCAGACAGCTGGTCAACATTTGGGCTAGGACGCTGAAGATCTGACCTTCAACATGGAGGAGACTGATAGGCCAGAAATGGTTGATGTTTGAGGATTCCTCCTCTTTTGGTACCAGCACTCCTCCTGCTCTGCACAAAGCTTTGAATAATGGTGTTGGCTTGGTGCATAGGTTTCCCTCTTTCAGTGCTTGGTCAGCATACATTACATGACCAAAAGGTTTGTGGGCACCTACCCATTCAGCCACAAAAGTGTTGGTGAGGTCAGGCTGTGATGTCAGTGGGGTTGAGGCCAGGGCTTTGTGCAGGCCACTCCAGTTCTTCCGCACCAACTTTGACACCATGTCTTCATGGGCCTTGCTTTATACACAGGAACATTGTCATGCTGGATCATGTTCGGGCTCCGTTCCAGTGAATGAAAGTTGTAATGCTATAGCATTCAAAGACATTCTATACATTACAGGCATTTAGCAGACGCTCTTATCCAGAGTGACATACAACATACCCAGAGCAGCCTGGGGAGCATCTGGGGGTTAGATGCCTTGCTCAAGGGCACTTCAGCCATTTCTGCTGGTCCAGGGAATCAAACCAGCAACCTTCTAGTCCCAAAGCTGCTTCTCTGACCATTAGGCCATGGCTTCCCCCTGTACAATTGCATGTTTTATGGCAACAGCTTGGGGAAGAACCATATACAAAAGTGATGGTCTAGTGTCCACAAGCATCTGGTGTTTGGACATAGTGGGGATTGTGTTTATGATTTTCCCCAAATTCTGGAAGTAATATCTGTAAGACCAAGTCTGCTTTGGGTACAGATTGTTTGAATTTCACCATCTGCTAGCTGGTTCAGCAGAAGGAAGCCATCAATTAATAATACAGAAAGTTATTGCTAACAAGTCAAATATATTGAAAAATGTAGGCTATAAATTTGACATCAGCATTACATTGAAGGTTGTTAATTCTTGAGTGTCAGAAATGACTCGATGTTGTACAGCAATATCTGATTATACATGTTTGTATAATCAAACTACACAAAAGAGAGAAGGTAGAGCGCCAAAGCAGTCAGTCTGAAGCACAGCTTTTTTTGCAAACACAGTAAAAACGTGAATAATAAGTTTATGCTGGAATAATTTTATGCAATTTAATCTGCTATTTTTCCCCTTTTATTTCATATATTATTCCAGTATTTATGCAATTGATGTTCAGTTCAGTAAAGAGCGTTGCTTTTCCCTGCCAACCAGTGTACTTCACTAGTACCTGAATATTCATCTCACCACTAAAACTTCCAATGGCTAATACAGAAGTCCAATTGCTGTGATTTTTTGGACTTTTTAAGGAAGCTGCCAATTCCATGCATAAAGTCAGTAATCGTCCTCTCCTATGAACAGATTATCTTTCTGGTCTCAAGGAAAAACCTGCTTTTCAGAATTACTCAACAATAAAACCAGTCATGCTGTTCCTCAGCAATGAAAAGGCCTTAGTCTTGAATGCAGTGTACCGCAGCCAGATCAGCACGTTGTTCAAGCCGGCGGCAAAACTGGAGTCTGCTTACGGTAAATGTGCGTTAAAACACACATCAGGGGCAGGGCCTTTACTCAAAAGTCTGTCTTGCGGTGAATTCCACTGACTTACAGCACTCCATTTGTGCAGGGAGTCTGATTCAACAGAGACAGATGACATTTATTCAAATCTTACAAGGTTTCTACTTTTCTTGTCAACCACATAGCTTCTCACTCATGCTCCTTGGCATTCACGGCACGTTCCAGGAAGCTTGCCAAGAGCAAAAAGTAAAGCATTTAAAGAGATGGCGGGAGAAAAAGACCAACGGGAGGGGAAAAAAAAAAAGAGGATTGCTTGACAAAGAAGAAAGATGCAGCGTGAACCGAACGAGATGACTCGCACTGCATTGACCAAAATCAGCATGAGACCTCATTGCCCTGTTTGCTGAGCACATGGAGGCATGGAGAAGCAGAGTGAGGGTTAGAGAAGTATTTTAAGACATCTGGCAGTAGCTTCACTGTGTACATTACAGACTGCAGATCCAGAATAGCCACAGCAGCTCTCAACTCCTAGTTTGGACTCTTTGCTGGAATGCTGTATGCTAATGAGACACAAGCTCTCCATCCCATAAAATGTCATGGCAGGCCACATGAGACGTGAGCGGCACAGAAGCAGTTGTACTGCTGCGGTCGTAAATTCCATGTGTGAAAATACACACTGACTCAGCACAGACAGACAGACAGACAGAGAGAGAGAGAGAGAGAGAGAGAGAATATATGTGAGCCAGACAGGAAAAGGATGAAGGGAGATAAAAGTGAATCACTGTGTCATGCTTCAAGAAAGGGACAGAGAGAGAGAGAGAGAGTGCGATGCCTATAATAAGGCATGAGGAGAAAGAGGGAACGTTTTCCATGGAATATGAGGCTTCTGCCTCTTTACACCAAGTTCTGCAAGTGAAACACCAAGCTCATGCGCAAAAAAAAAATCAATAAAAAGCAGAGCACTTACCAACCAACAGATTAGTGCGATTTCTCCGTCATTTCACATCCCGTAGAGAATTTCGAGCCCTACAGCTACTTTCAACCACAGGCGGTTTTCAATTAGATTATACACCATGGAGAAAGTGATGTGCAACAGCCTCATATTGCTTGGAAAATGTTTCTCTCTTTGTGTTTTATTAAAGGCAAGGCTTTCCCTCATCCCTTTCTGAAACCAAGGCCACACCAATTTAATTAGTTGGTTCTCGGATTTTTTCAGGAAAAATATGAAGCGAGCGCGCGAAATAAAAATAAAATAAAAAAAATTTTCTGATGGTAAAATTAGTGGTGGAAATAGAGGGCTTTCATAATAGAGAAACAAAACAAAGACAATACATTATTGTTACACATTTCATATGGCTCTTTTAATAGCTTATCTTATTTCCACCCATATGCATTAAGGATAATTGAAAATAAAAGTCTGAAACAACAGTCTTCATTTTTTCCTTTTATTTGTGTAAACAAGCCCCCAAGGGGAACTCAAACAACTGTGCCTGACAAGTCAGAATGCCATCTCTTGGCAGAATTTTTCACCCTGAAAGATATGGATGTTGTATTCACAGCATTTATGTGAAGACTGTAACTTTCACCACACACATTTCACCAGGCCTACATTCAAACTCATTTTTCTGTCACGAAAACAGTTTATCACAGCAACGGGTGACTAATAGCATTAGAACGACAAGATCGCGCTGTTTCACCAGATATGCGGACGGTAGCCTATGTGACTAAAACTCCGCGATCAATTTAACCGAGATGAATATTCATCAACGTGCAGTTAGGTGAATCGGGCTAGAGTAAGAGCAGATTTTTTTGCATGAGAAACAGGAGGTGTGTTGCGTGAGGGCATGAGAGGGCAGTCATACGCGTGTGTCTCACGCTCACTACATAACAGTCGGCAGCCCTGCTCAAGAGGGATGCTACC
>JAOBAM010000001.1:21564086-21574228 GCA_025212355.1 Notarius kessleri | reverse complement strand
ACCCGGAGGAAACCCACGCGGACACGGGGAGAACATGCAAACTCCGCACAGAAAGGCCCTCGTCAGCCACGGGGCTCAAACCCGGACCTTCTTGCTGTGAGGCGACAGCGCTAACCACTACACCACCGTGCCGCCCTTGAAGAAGTGTGTATGTGACAAATAAAGGTTTCTTTTTGTTGTGTATTTGCTTATTTGACCAGGCAAACAATGTCTAGCAATTTTTTAAAGGAAACAAAAAAGGTTTTGAAAGCCAATACTTCGTGAAGGGACTGTACATCTCTCTACCAGACATTTTTTATTGGTCTAGTGTCTTTCATTGGTGAGTAAGGACATGAGACCCTTCTGCAGGACTACCAAATTTGTAAGAAAATGTTTAACTAGTTAACTTGGGTCACCAACACCTCTTTAGTGACATGTCCACAGGCACCATGTTCACTCACTCCTGCTTCTTTATGACCACCAAGGAAATAAGCTGCATTAGCAAGCAGGCCTTACTGAGCTAACGCTCTTTAGCTACCGACATGATCTGACACTAATTTCTTAACTAGAAAGAGATAAATCTTACAGAAAGAAAGCACAATTTTAATAGCTTGCTTACAAAACTACAAAAAAAAAAAAAAGGTTAGCTAAAAATACCATCCAGAAGCTACTTCCGGGTTTCAGTCGAGAAACTCTGACGCCATTTTCTCGTACCCGTTTTGCGAAAAGCTCTGCGTTCTGATTGGCTAAGAGAAACCCTTCATCAGCGGGTCACTGAAAGAATCCAGCCAATGAGCAGCCGAATGAGGCGGGGTTTTCAGGAATACGGGTGTAGAAATGTAATGTAACGTAGCCAGTTATGATGCTAGTTAAAAAAAAAAAAAAGAAGAAGAAGAAAAAAAACTTGGGCTGTCGAGAACTAGCCACTGTCGTAGTAATCAAATCAGTTTCATATCGACTGATCAAACGGACAGGACTCAGAAAATATAGCTCTCTATATATATATATAAAATAATAAAAATGTCAAAACAGACGAGTTAGAGGTGTAGACAGATAGATATTTCCATTTTTAGCCATGTAGGTAATTTGACAAGGCTGTCAAACATGTCTGAGCAGCACTGATTATCCTTTCCCCTGGGAAATTTACTGCCTTGTGAAATGTAAAAGCTGCTGAATTTCGATAAAGCGATTTCTGACACTGCGACTAGCCAGCTAGCTTTGTTGTTGATCAGGCTGCTTACCTTTATAATGCACCCGCAGGTTGTTCTGTGACAGGCCGATGTAGCTGAATTTGTCCTTTGGGCTCCAGGATCTGGGCAGCGGAGTTTCTTGTTCGTTGACGGCCGGGTAAAGGCGCCTGAGCCGCTGATTGAGCTCTTTTTCCTGCTCGTTGAGAGCCAAGTCTCCGTGAACAACAACCGACATCAGAAAGCCGCAGCCCGATGACGGTCCGGACATCGCGATCGGATTCCTCCTTTTAATACTCACAGCTAACCAGCTACCTTTAGCTGGACAGCCCTGTGGAAGACTCCAGCGATGAGCTGTGTGTGCTGTCACCGACCACAAAACCCGAACTATTTCTGTTTGGGTCGCTGTGTTTGGTTAGCTAGCAGGCTAGCTTCAGAGAGCACGGCGCAAACAGCGCTCCTGGCTGACTCGGTTAGTGAAGCGGAGAGGCTCGTTGCTGTTGATCCACAAACAAAGAAGACAAAAAGCATGAATTCTGCTCTCTAGGACGACATGCAGCAAATAGACGAATATAATTCAGAGACATCGACAGAGCTCTCACTCAGATCTTTTGTTTGTTGTTGGTGAGAAATGCGGCGATCTGATTGGCTGAGGCGGAGTCCAGTCACACTCTCTTCTTCTTCTTCTCCAGGAGTTGATGCATGCCCAGACACACACTAATAGGCTCTGTGTCTAACATGCACCTTGTGTCATAGCATGGGCTTATATGGAAATACAAGCAAATCACTTCTTATTGTACCTTTAGGGGCAAGAAGAAGAAGAAGAAACCTTTATTCGTCACATACACACTGAAATTCATCTGAAGCAGTGAACACACACAACTGCATGTCTTTGGATTGTGGAGGAAACCGGACTCCACACAGAAAGGCCCTCGCCGGCAAACCTTCTTGCTGTGAGGCGAAAGTGCTAACACACGGTGTTGTAGTTTGTACGTTGTCCTGGGTTCGAGCCCAGCAGCCGATGACGGCCTTTCTGTGTAGAGTTTGTACATTGTCCGCGTATGCATATTGGCTCTAAATTGACCGTGAATGTGAATGGTTGTCAGCCTGGCGATTTGTCCAGGGTGTACCCCGCCTCTCGCCCATAGTCAGCTGGGATAGGCTCCAACTCGCCTACGACCCTGTAGGACAGGATAAGCGGCTACAGATAATGGATGGATGGATATACTGACTAGCAGGTTGCCTGGGTTTTGCAATATTCTGGCTTGCCCCCAGACTTCCATGTCAAATTTGGTACAGTGTTGCTCGAGTGTTTGTTGATAAATGTAACATGATGGGCATTGAGGGAGAGGGTGGGTGGATGTTGTGCCCCCAGGGACCACCCTGGGGCCCGTACATGGATTTTGTGTTCCTCTGCAAAATTCCAGGTCATCCCCAGACGTACTTGCCAAATTTGGTGAAAATCCGTTGAGAAATGGTGCCGTTAGCTCAAGACAAACAAACTTTGCTGCTTAATATATATATATACAGTATATAGCAGGTTACCCAGGTGTTACCTGGGTTTTGCAAAATTCTGGCTTGCCCCCAGACTTCCATGTCAAATTTGGTGACGATCCATTGAGAAATGGTTATGTTAGCCCAAGACAAACAAAAATCCAAACATCCACCACACAGGGGCCCACCAGGGGCCCAAATATGTAATTTCTGAGTTCTGCCAAATTGTGGCTATCTCTTGTACCTACACGACAAGTTTAATGAAGCTCTGTCGAGAGTTTGTTGATAAATGTAACGTGAAGGGCATTGAGGGAGAGGGTGGGTGGATGTTGTGCCCCCAGGGACCTCCCTGGGGCCCGTACATGAATTTTGTGCTTCTCTGCAAAATTCCAGGTCATCTCCGGACCTACTTGTCAAATTTGGTGAAAATCCGTTGAGAAATGGTGACGTTAGCACAAGACAAACAAACTTTGCTGCTTTATGTATATAGCAGATTAACCAGGCGTTACCTGGGTTTTGCAAAATTATAGGTTGCCCCCAGACTTCCATGTCAAATTTGGTGAAGATCCGTTGAGAAATGGTGATATTGACCCAAGACAAACAAAAATCCAAACGTCCACCACCCAGGGGCCCACCCGGGACCCACTGGGGCCCAAATATGGAATTTCTGAGTTCTGCCAAATTGTGGCTATTTCCTGTACATATGTGCCAAGTTTAGTGAAGATCTGTCAAGAGTTTGTTGATAAATGTAATGTGAAGGGCATTGAGAAAGGGGGTGGGTGGATGTTATGCCCCCAGGGACCTCCCTGGGGCCCATACATGAATTTTGTTTATATTTGCAAAATTCCAGGTCATCCCCAGACCTACTTGCCAAATTTGGTGAAAATCTGTCGAGAAATGGCAACGTTAGCTCAAGACAAATAAACAAACTTTGTCGCTTATTATATTAAAGATGATGATTGGGAACATATATGTACCTTTCTGGCCCTACAAAGGCACACATAGTTACCTTGAGCACCAATAATGAGCCCTAGGGGTACATTAGTGTAGACTGTATCTTGGGGGACAGAAATGAACTCCTACTGTATCCCTATTTCTAACAGTGTAGGAACAGATTTGATTTCTTCTTTTTTAAGAATTACAGTAGTGGTTTCCCGTTGCTTTCTACTGGACTGTTATAGAGGTTTTCTCTTCTCAACCATTCACACCTACGGGCAATTTAGAGTAGCCAGTTAAGAATAATTTTATTCGTCACATGTACATGGTGAAATTCCTCTCTGCATTTATCCCACATGCGCACACACACATGAGCAATAAGCACACACACATACCCAGAGCAGTGGGCAGCTATGCTCCAGTGCCCAGAAGCAGTTGGGGGTTACGTGCCTTGCTCAAGGGCACCTCAGCCTAAGGCCACCACATGTTAACCTAACCGCATGTCTTTGAACTGTGGGGGAAACCCACACAGACACCGGGGAGAACATGCAAAGTCCACACAGAAAGGCCCCCGTCAGCCACTGGGCTCGAACCCAGAACCTTCTTGCTGTGAGGCGACAGTGCTAACCACTACATGACCGTGCCGCCCATACTGAATCATGTATTGTCATTTCCTTTAATGTTTTGCAGTATATGTGTTAATGCCTTTTGGTGCTTTGGTTCACATCACTACTATCCTTTATACAGAATGTTTATATATAAAGCTACACACTCCTGCTTCCATCTGTTTGCTCCCTCCCCCCCAGAAAAAAAATCAACAAACGTACTAGCCATATCACAACAAATCAATTTACACAAATGCACATACAAGGCCTGACACAGTGTGAGATTGCATTACACTTCCAAAAAAATTTCCAAAGCCACATGACTGCTTCAGAAAGCATGTTGAATCAATTATCCAGAATTCTCAACACACACACACACTCACACACACACACACACACACACACACACAGACACACAGAGGTCCAACTGAGACAGAACAGCTGGCTATATGCACTGAAGATCAAATATGTTTCAGAAATGTAGAGCTATACTGAATTCAAAACCAAATATTCACAGAAGATCAGCAGAGCATGATTTGCTTTAAAGAACCTTTTCTTGAGAGTAGGCTGAAAATAGCAGACAGTTTGAGCATCCAGGGTTGTCAACACAGCAGATGGAGTTTTTGCATGTGTGCTCACAGGTGGGCTGCATATCAGACACAATCCTCAACCATAATTTGATTAAAAGCAAAGTGAGACTGTATAAATGATAGCAGAGAAGTGATTGTGAAGATTGTGGATTGTGAGCGAGTTATAAATCTCAATATACATGATTGTGGGAAGTAATTTTTCTATGCATCTCTCTCTCTCTCTCTCTCGTTCTAAGCCCGTGAGTGAGTGAGTGAGTGAGTGGGCAGTGAAGACTCCCTTGGTGTGAATAAAACCTACGCCGCTTGACCTGCATAGTTATATCATGGGCGAGTTGGAGAAGCTTTACGTGTTTGCAATGGTTCATTTTCAGGCAGGCAGTGATGAAGATAATGATGATGATGGTGGTGATGATGATGATATTACACAACACTCATGCTGAATCAGAGAAAAAAACCCTATATTTTTTCTAACTTGATTTTGGGGTAAAACAAGACCAAAAATTGCTAAATAATAACACAGCCATGTATTGAAGCAGCTGCAAATACAATACACTGACGTATGGCACTGAAAACACAACCAGTGGACTGCTCATATACTGTTTTCTCCCATGGACCCAAAGACTGATTGGAACCAGGCCTGGCTAATGTTAAGGAGAAGAAGGAGTGAAATGGTCGATCTGAGGATTAATGAGGAGAAAACATCACCAGTGCTGGCTGTCAACGAAGCGGCCAGAGATAACGGGAGGAGAGCCATGCCTGCTTTCTCACACACTCTGCCCCTTGAACTATGTCCTTCCAACCCCCCTGCTGTTCATCCTCCTACATACACACCAGTCACAAACAGAGACCCTCCTCAGGCACTGCCCCACAAATGCCTTGCTGAGCAGCACATCTGGACACAACACAGCTGCCTTTCAGTTCTGGGGCTGTAGAACAACAATAGGAAGCAAGCCTTTAACAGCATTTAAATGAAGTGTAGAGAGGCTGAATCGGCAATGCTGTGTTTACATTCAGTGAAAAACGTGGAAGCAAAGTGAAAACAGGTTCACTTAGATGGCATTTAAACTACAGTACACTGCGTTTCTGTAAAGTTTTTAGAGGAGCTGTGTGTAACCAGTAGCACTAGTCAACATTATATCAATTCCACAAATGTAATTTTCAAGACTTTAGTTTGAAAGCTGTAATATTTTGATTCAATATACACAAGGTCTGTTTAGCACTTCATCATACTGGCATATCTGTATTAGCAGGACTTACACCACTTTGGTCATTATGCAATATGTAAAGTACAGCTAATGCCATTACAGTAAAATATCACAATAACATGAAGTTCTGTAGTAAACTTCCTGGACATATTAGCAAAAGATATGATCCTCCCATTAATGTGCTTTGGAGAGACGCATACAAATCCAGCTGCAAACCATAAAGTAAATTTTGTGCTTTCATACCAAGAGAGTGAACGTTCTAAATAGAGAGTGCAAGAATTAAAAACAAAAACAAAGCCTGATCAGCAGGCGTCTTAATATTTCTCAACCAGTGCTGAGATCAGAAACACATGGCAAGAGGGGAAAAAATGAAAAGACGTCAACAACAACAACAACAACAACAGATATATAGCTACATTAGTAATTTGTGAGAAATGATTCAGGCTCCATGAATGTCGAGCATGATACACTGGCTGTGTTTGAAAAAGAAGGTTGCTGCCATGTTGACTTGCTGCCATAATAGACAAGTGTCTCATAAGACAGGTCTTTCGACTTAAGGCATCTCCTAAGCATATTCATTTAGACAGCATTTACTTTAATGTGTGACGTCAGCACGTCATGTAATTAAACCAAAGAGTTAGCTAGGTCAGGCAGTGTATATAATTATATACACTCAGATGTTTGCTTATAATACAAACTTTTCAGCTTAACCAATATTTTATGATTCATACTGTTTTAGTATGGAGCCATCCTGTCAGCCGACTTGTGCTTTTTTTTTTGGCCAAAAGTCTGTTTTATTAACTCTGAGTCAGTGATTTGCAGAAACTGTTTTTTTTTTTAAACATGGTTAATTGGCATGATGTCCAATTTTTTTTCCCCTTTTGTTTTCTTTGTGTGTTAATGTCAAGATTATGGCTGGAGAAATGGATGTCCACATTGTCCTGGATGATCCAGCAGGGAACAGTTACCTGCAGGTAAACTTCTTTGTATGACTGTTATTACCACAGAACATATGATGGTTAAGACTGATATTTTGAATACGATTAAACCTGACATTTTCTCTCTGTAGAACGTTTACGCTCCAGACCCTGATCCTGAGATGAAGATCGAAAAGTATGTGCGAACATTCGAACAGAATGAAGACCTGGGAATTAATGACATGAAAACAGAGGGTTATAACGAGGCTGAGAATTGAGACTGATATAAACTAGCAGCCAGTCTGGAGTAGTTAAAGCTAAGAGCTTTTTTTTTTTTAATTCAGCAAAACCTATCCTATAAGAGGAATGTCAAATGTACCAAAAGGAGTACTTCCTTGACCTTTGAGTTAATACAAGGATAAAATTTTTGGTTTGGAATTTGGCTGATCTATCTTGAGGTTTATTCCTTTGATCATAGCTTGGTGGTTATAGTTAAATTAAGTGGTTGTGTAGATTTAAAATGGCACTTAATTTTATTAAAAGTTACATGCTTTGATTTTCATTAAACTATATAATGTATGCATTGTGTTTGTAAAAAAAAAAAAAATAATAATAATAAATGACATGAACCGGTTCTGTGATGTTGAAAATGTGGGCAGGTGATAAGCTTGGTGTAAGAGCAGGCCTAATAAGACAGTCATAAACGGTAATAACAGGAGTCGTTTTAATTCATGCAGCTTAGAAAAACAAACACACTGATACACTGCAAGTCTTTGTGCCTTCCTCAGGCTCAACATTTATTGAATTAAAACAGGAAGGAAAAAAAATTTACATTATTTAATAATAGCAGTGGGAACAACAACAAGCACAGGTCTAAAAACTACAAAGAGTGTAATGCTAATGTTCAGCCCGGGTTTCTTTTGTGTTTAATCCGCTCACAGTCCACCTTTGTTCATGGCCAGGTTGAACATGTCCGCCATGTTTGTAGCCAGTTAGTGGTTAGTGTTCGTCTCGATGCAGACAAGCATTTCTCCAAGAAACATCAACAGCATAACTCAGTTTCTTAACACTTTAAGACAAAGCAGAAATCAAGCGAGAACAAGAAAACGTGTTACTTCAGTTTAAAGACTCAAAATGGTGGCACCGCTGTGTGGAAGCCGTGACGCGTGTCAATGTCCTCGCCAGATGTCACGGAGTCCATCATCACTTGCTCTTAGCTGGTTTCTCGGTTTTCTTGGGCAGCAAAACAGCCTGGATGTTTGGCAACACCCCGCCCTGGGCGATGGTAACACCGCCTAAAAGTTTATTGAGCTCCTCGTCATTGCGGACAGCGAGCTGCAGATGGCGGGGGATGATCCTCGTCTTTTTGTTGTCTCTCGCCGCGTTTCCGGCCAGCTCGAGGATCTCAGCCGTCAGATATTCCAGCACAGCAGCCAGATACACTGGCGCCCCCGCGCCTACCCGCTCCGCGTAGTTCCCTTTGCGTAATAGTCTGTGGACACGACCCACTGGAAACTGAAGTCCAGCTCTGGATGAACGAGACTTGGCCTTGGCTCGGGCCTTTCCTCCAGTTTTCCCCCTACCGGACATATTCAAAGTATGATAATAAAACTAGAGCGTAACGTAGTTTACAGTTTGCTATGTAACTCAGTCACTCTTACGCTTGCAGTCAGCGAGCTGTATTATGATGTAAGCAGGGTTTGTTATTTATACCCCGACCTTGACTCTGATTGGACGCGCTGAATTCCGACAATGCAACCAATTGCAAAGCGCGATGTGTTATACGTCACGACCCGAACCTCCAATTACAGTACAATCTGCCTGTTCTTTCATTTGCACGCGAATTCTATAAATAAAGGCAAGACGGCAGCGTATAAAGTATACAGACCTGAGCTGAGAAGACGTGACGTTGCTCTGACAACCCGAAAACATGCCTGAACCGTCGAAAGCTGCTCCAGCGCCTAAGAAGGGCTCGAAAAAGGCTGTGACCAAGACACAGAAGAAGGGGGACAAGAAAAGGCGCAAGACCAGGAAAGAAAGCTATGCTATTTACGTATACAAAGTGTTAAAACAAGTCCACCCGGATACTGGTATTTCTTCCAAAGCAATGGGCATCATGAATTCATTCGTGAATGACATCTTTGAGCGCATTGCCGGCGAAGCTTCACGCCTGGCTCATTACAACAAGCGCTCCACCATCACATCCAGAGAGATTCAGACCGCCGTGCGCCTGCTTTTGCCAGGAGAACTGGCCAAACACGCCGTGTCTGAGGGCACCAAGGCTGTGACCAAGTACACAAGCTCCAAGTGAAGGTAGGAGCTCAAGATGGACTGAACGGAAGAGGCGCCTATGGAAGACGGAAGTGATCTCTGCTCTTTGATACCGCATGTTTATTCCGGGGTTTTTGTTCGTCCTGCGCAAAATTACTGCCTGAAATGTTTCTGAAGGACATTTAAAAAAAACAATCTGTATATGGAAGTTGTGTTTTTTTTTTTTTTTCCTTTAACGCTTTTATTGAATGTTCCTCCTGTAATGTACTTGTTTGCATGTGTGAATGAAGGCACAGGTTTCCTCATCTGGAACTCTTTTTGGTGCTGTTTGGCTCCAGAGTGCACTTCATAACATCACTGTGGTTCCAGCCAGAAGTCCAAGGGACAGCGGGGGGGGGACCGATTTTATGTACTGTATGGATTTAAAACAGTGTCTTAATAATGAACATTCATACACAGTGATTTTTGTCAACTCACAATAAATGTTTATTCATGTTGACACCAACGCATTCGTGAACTTTATTGATGTATTATTAAATCACAAGGGTGGAACTGGCGTCACACTGTGCTCAGGAATTCCGAAAGTTTAAAGATCGGTTTTAGTGTTCTTAACATTTATCCTGCATTACAACACAAACATTCTAAGGTGTGGCACATTTTCATAAATTATGTGGCAAGGATAAAAATGATTTAAGGGGGAAGCCAATACAAACTGTAGCACTGTATTCACACATTAAGTGTAATACTGTATTAGTTTGCATTATCAAAATTTTATGATGAATTGAATGAAGACAGTATGTTAAGTATTGGAGCTATTGTACTAAACAACTTGCACTATGAACACATACCTTGTGTATCATTATAGGGCCACAAGTGTTTTACTGGGGCCGCACGGTGGTGTAGTGGTTAGCGCTGTTGCCTCACAGCAAGAAGGTCCGGGTTCGAGCCCCGTGGCCGG
>JAOBAM010000001.1:20444139-20454992 GCA_025212355.1 Notarius kessleri | reverse complement strand
AAAAATTTAGTTGTTTAAACAACAAAAAATTTAAACTACATTTTTTGTTGTTTAAAATAATTTACTTTTCTAGACTTGCCAGACCTATGCAAAAACCCCTGTGTGTAATTTCTCACTTTGAATTAAATAACACAAACATCCTCAGCAGTAAAAGAGACAGTCAGTGTATTGTGATATGTCTGTGTGTGTTCCTTAAATAGCATGTGGTTATTGGGGGGGGGGGGGGGACATCCCGCGCTGTTATGACAAATCCAGCTTGCTTGCCTTTGAAAATATTCTCTCAATCAATACAATCACATTTTGGCCAATGATGCAATGCTTTTTGTCTATATTAAAAAAAAAAAAAAAAAAAGAGAAAGAGAGATGCTGTTTATTGTTTTTGATGGACCCCCAGGGCGCTCTTTAGTGACATAAACGCAGAGCTGAGAGCAATTAAGATCACTTAGTAGCAGCAAAATGGAGTTTACTGCAGATTAACAGCAATGAGAGGAGTCCCCGGCGATGCCCACATGCCAGGCAAAGCTTTACTTTGGAGTGAAGGCGCATTCACAGGCCCAGGCACATGCAGCACATAGACAGGTACTGAGCCTGGTTTTAAACATCCTCCATATTTGATACATGATACAGTATGCAAGTGATTAGAAAACATTATTTTTCTGAATTATGATCTTGAGACTGATGCAAAATACATATCTACTCTAAGCATAATTAGGTCTATATTGAATAGGAGTGTGTCCCTTTTATACAACTTTCCCCTTGTTCTTTTGGTCTTATTTATGGTGTCCTGAGACAAGGGGTATCTATAGAAAGGATTAAGTTTCTTTGAAGTTTCCAATTTTACAAATATAAACCTAAAAAAAATTTATATAAATAAATTTTCATAACCGAATAGACAAAAATGGGCTGTTATTTAATTAATAGAACAAGCTGTCGATCAGCAAACAGAGCTTTCTTTTTATTTCCTAAGTACTCCATTTTTAAGATCTGATCCTAGGTGAGATGCTTCCAGATTGTACCATAGATCCCATTTATGTAACAGCACACACACACACACACAATTAAGACATATTTCCTCATAGCTTTCCCTAATGGCAGAGTGAGAGCAGCAAGGGCTTCTAAGTCTTGGCTCAGCCTCTGTAACAGTGGAGATGGGTCTGTCACAATCAATTTCACTGGCCTGAGATCATGTGTTCATTATATCAGGGAACAAAGAGAACTTATTTCAAGGCACAGACAGCAGAATGAACACCCTGTTCTTTCTGTTGCTCACTGCATCAACAGTATACGATGCTCATCTGTGCCCTTTAATAAGCACGTTTACAATGCATCAATCCTTTTTATATATGCATGGTTAACAGATTTGCTGGTGCTATTTGTAGCGGTGCTTGAAATTATAGCACTTCATGAACTTTTGCCTCCCTACATCACTGATAGACAGTATTCCCCAGGGCTCCAAGATCTTCACATCTGATGCTTTTGGCTGTTCCACAGTCCTGGTACAACATTTGCAAATGCCGCCCTAAAGCTGCATTAGGTCTGCACCCATTGTTAAAGTTTTCAAGTCAAAACTGCAACATATTAAGTCAAATGTCTATTGTCCGTTTTCTTTTTATGGCTGTTGTATATGTAAATAGCACTAAGCATAGCACTTTGGCTTCAACAGACTGTATATATATAAACATACTCACTCACTATCTTACTACAACCACAAAGCATAGTCCCCTTTATTTGTCCTTACATGCGTGCCAAATGTAGTTATCATGCAATTAAAGTAATCCATCCATCCATTATCCATAACCCTGCATAACCTGTGCAGGGTCACGGGCAAGCTGGAGCCTATCCCAGCTGACTGTGGGCAAGAGGCGGGGTACACCCTGGACAAGTTGCCAGATCATTGCAGGGCTCATTGATTATTATATTTGTTTACATGCTATTGAAAAAGGGAAACAACACTAGGCCTCTATCAGCATGTAGCAGCAAGATGATTTCCCACACTGCCAAGCCCATAGTGAAATAATGACACAGTATGAAAATCACAAGAATGAGCAACATCAAACAGAGAAGGCCTTTGCCACTTCTATCTCGATCTTTGCATTCCTTTTATCTCTTTATAATCATAGCACCTCTGTCTCTCAAGGATCATAGCCCCATTGTCCCTCAAGGATTACAGCCCCTCTGTCACTCAAGGATCACAACCCTTCTGTCACTCAAGGACTGCAGCCTCTCTGTCTCTCAAGGATCTCAGCCCCTCTGTGTCTCAATGATCACAGCCCCAATGTCTATCATGATTTGTAGCCCCTCAGTCTTTCAGTATCTCTCTCAATCACAATCCCTATGTCAAGAATTGCAGATGCCTCCACTTAAGGCCCAAGTCTACTTCCATGGACACAGCTTTGTGCAATGTAGACACAGACATACATTCAATTTTCTGCTGAACATGTACATGTCTCTGAACGCATGCGCACTAAGCCTTCATTGAATACCTACCTCACTTACCATGTACTGAAATTTGAACTCATTCAATAAAGATTGGTTAACAAAAAGCAAAGAGCATGGTCTAAATAGTAAGGCAAATCCCCAAACAAATAAAAATCAAGAATACAAAAGGCATGTACAGAAGTTTGTAACTTGAGAAGAAGAGCTTCTTTAATGTTTAATGCTGATGTTGGAAGAAGAACAAGATAAGAGGAAGAAAAACATTCCAAAAATCATTTGAAAATGTTCTTCTTCTCTGTTTTGTACTTTGACTACTCTCACTTACTGGACAGTGGATATATGCTAACAGTTTCATACATGCTCAGTCAATGCACATAGTCTGCATGAACAAAGTTTGGGTGTGGCGTGGACTGTCTACATAGACTGTGCGCATGACGAAATTCACATGTATACCATGCAAACACAGTGCATGGACTGTGTCCGCTGAAGTACACTTGGGCTTTTAGTCTCTCTATCTCAATGACTACAGAAACTAACAATGAGTATCGATTTTAAGAATCATACATAATCTCATAACACATTATTTATATATATAATTTTGCATATATTTTAATCTTTCACTGAAGTTATCAGTATAGTGAGTATGGTTCAGTGTCACTGTCTATTGTTTAATTTTGTTTGTTTTGGTTAGTATGATTTTTTTTATTTTTTATTTTGAAGAAACAGTGAGTTTTGAGATGGGCACCAAGTGAATTGTTTAGACCTAGAAACAGCTTATAGACCTATGAAAACTAGTTTTGTTACCCAGATCCCAGATGTGCTAAGGAGGTGATGGCTGGTCACTGGGATTAACCTGGATTCCCTCAAGTCTGTTATTGGCTGGCTAAATGGTCTCTTGTCATGGACAATGTCTTCCAGCTGCTTCATGACTGTTTACTTAAGCAGGGGGACATTTTCAACTCCAGACTGATCAGCCATGCTGCAGTAAGGAGCAGTATATATCATATGCTGTGGCAATACACAACCCATGGACACAACTCACCAAAGCCTACCACAAACATCAACATATCACAAGGGTGACATTAGGCCTATTATCTGGGCCCAACCCACCCTAGCCATGGGAAATTCTAAGACAACATACACGCTGCAGTTACTAAATTAAAAATATCAGCAGCTGTCCCTTGATGCTGACATGCAACAATATGTGTTGTCATGGTCAGTTTGTGCCCAGGCTAAGTCACCTCCCCTGCTGCCAACTGGCACTTTGGCAGAAACACTGTTCCAGCATGTGTTTCATTGCTATGGGCTGCTGGAGAAAAATGTGACTGACCAAATATCACAGTTTAGAGGTGTGGCAAGGCATGGAGGGGATGAGCATTACCTGATATGACCAGTCAGTGCATAAAATAGGATAAGTGAGAATTTTTAAATAAAAAAATAATAAAATGTTGCAATAAATGGTAAGAAGAAGAGTAATATAAAGTTATTTTCCATTTATTTTGACTGTGTAAGACTTTAAAGACTTTACTGGCTTTTTGGGGGATTGCCATATTCAAATAATCTAAAATGAAGAAAATTGGATAATTCAGAGTTAATTTCAAATGACAACAGTAGCAATATTGCATGCTGTTTCTTAGACCCCATTCCTGGAATGTGTGATGTCTTTCCGGGCTGCATCAAAGTTACTTGGTTTAAGTGAGTTACCAGAATTGATAAAACTTATCAATTCAAGAGTTGGAGTGGGGTCTCCAACTCTTATGCAACAGACTTCAACAACAGATAAAAAGATATTAATAACCTCTCCCAGTGTACATACATACATACATACATACATACATACAGTACATATATAAATTATGATGGCAGCTCTAGAAAATCACCATCAAAGCAATGCTCCGCTCCTCACCTAACTGTTCCCACAGTGCTGAAGAAACAGTGGCGCTTCAACACTATTGTTTTGGACAGCCAGAAGCAGCATGGCCATGGAGCAGGGCCCGCTGATCACACACGCCTAGAGCGACATAATCGGCACCTTAATTCACCCTCTTCAAGCAGCCAGTGGAATATAAAAAGACTCCACGACTCTCAGAGGTTAGTAAATTCACAAATGTGTTCTGTGGCTCATGTGCTCTCTCCCTCTCTGTCTTTGCGCAGGAAACTTTGCTGACAATGAGGAGGAAGACAACAAGTTTGAGTGTGTTGTGTGCTTTGCCAGCAAACACCACTGATCTCCTGCCTCTGGGAAGCTGACAGCCTCTGGTGTAGTCAGTGGCAGCCAGTGACTCCATTCAAGGCTGTCTTGGGCTCCCCACCACCTGCATGGACTGCTCCGCTCTCACTCTACACTCCCTGTTCATTTCCCCTACACTAATTTTTCATTAAAATTCACTGGAGTTTTACACTGAGATTTGGGTTTTGTGTCTGTCTTCTCCCCACATTGCAGTGTGAGGCTCACACTGGTGGAGAATGTGGGTGTGAACAAGACACATGGAACCACTCCTGCAGCACCTCCTGGAGACCAGCCTGCAACAACAGGTGATCCAAGAACTGGCTAAAGGTCTCCAAATCACCACCCAGAAGCTGCTGTAGCAATGAGCCAGAGCCTCTCCCCTCCCAGGCTGCCTCCCAGACCCCCACCAGGAAAATCTCCATCTGATCCTTAAGCTGACCCCAGCAGACAATATTGAAGCTTTCCTTCACATGTTTAAGCAGACAGCATATAGGGAGGGCTGGCCAGAAAAAGAATGGGCTCAAGCTCTGGCTCCCCTCCTCATGGGTGAAGCCCAGCTGGCCTACTTTGGCCCCCTGCTGCCCTCAGCAGAGGATTACCCCATCCTGAAGGAGCAGATCTTGGGGTGCTGTTGGTGTTCCTCCTGCCAGACTGTGACGGAGTTCCACCACTGAACCTATCAAGCTGGCATCAATTCTTGCAGACAAATGGACAAAATGTTGAGGACTACCAAGTGCTGGATGCAGCCCAAGCTGTGCTCAGTGGTGCAGGTTGTAGAGCTGGCCACTATGGACTGGTTCCTCCAGCCCCTTCCCTCCAAAGAGTGCATGGACTTTGAGATGAGTGCTCCCTAGAACCCCACTGAGCTGGTGGATGCTTTAGAGTGCACCCTGGCAACCTTGGACCTGAATAAACAGGAGACTGTAAAAATGAAGGTGGGGCTGGTAGAACACCTGCCCCCAGGCCCTGGCCCAACACAGAACCCAGAAGGTGCCCTCCCCACTCCCTCTCCTGGGACCCTCGGTGAGCCCATGCCCATCGCACCCAAGCAACTCCCCTCAACCCCAGCCCAGAAGCCATGGTTAGCTGGCTGCACCATCCACTCACCCTCCAGTCCTTGTCTCCTGAGCGCCCCTGTGCAGGTGGAGGCCAGCTAAAGAACTACTGGGGGCAGATATGCATGGTAGAAGGGTAGGACAAACAACCAGGGCAACCCCTCCCCCACACCCATTTCCTGGTCCACAAAGGCCTGCTGTACCAGCATATAGAGTGCCAGGGCCAAGAACTGGACTTGCTGGTAGTTCCCCGATCCAAGGTGGACATCATAATGCACCTGGCCCACTCCAATCCCCTAAGGGGCCACCTGGCAGGCCAGAGAACCCTAGAGAAAATCAAAGACTGCTTCATCTGGCCAGGGATGAACACCGACATCAAGAACTTCTGCCAGGCTTGCCCACAGTGCCAAAGTACTGCCCCACACCACCCTGCTCCTGCCCCACTAGTACCATTACCAATCATCAGTATTCCCTTTGAAAGAGTGGGCATGGATCTGGTGGATCCCCTCCTGAAGTCTGACCAGGGTCCCGAATATATCCTCGTCATCATGGACTACACCACCCACTACCCCGAGGTGGTGCCCCTCCGAAAGGCCACCTCAGAGAACAATGCGCAAGAGCTGGTTCTGCTGTTGTTCTGTGTGGGGCTTCCAAAAGACCTCCTCACTTGCCAGGGTACACCCTTTGTCTCCAACCTCATTGCTGATGTGTGTCGATTGTTGCAGATGAAATGGCTCCACAACTCCATTTATCACCCCCAAATGGACAGGCTGGTGGAAAGGTTCAATCAGACCCTGAAGCAGATGCTGAGGTGCATGGTGGATGAGGGCAGATGAAACTGCAACCTGCTTCTCCTATACATCCTGTTTGTGGACCAGGAGACTCTGCAGACATCAACAGGCTTCATGCCCTTTGAGCTCCTGTTCGGGAGAAGGCCCCAGGGCCTCCTAGATGTTGCTAAGGAAGCCTGGGAGGAGCAGCCATCCCCCTTTCACACCACCATCAAGCAAGTAAGGGAGATGCAAGAACACATGGACAGGGTAGCTCCAATCATGCCCCAGCACCTGCTCTCTGCCCAGGCCAAGCAAAGCCGCCTCTACAACCAGGCAGCCCATCCCCAGGATTTCCAAGTTGGTGACTGCATACTCCTCCTGGTCCCCACCATTAAGTGCAAGTTCATGGCATGCTGGCAGGGCCCCTTTGCAGTAGCTGAGCATGTGGGGCCAGTGAACTATCACCTGCAACAGCTGGGTAAGTGCAAAGACACCCAGATTTACCAAATTCATCTGTTGAAACAATGGATTGAACCACTACCACTGCTTTCAACACACTCTCTCTCTCCTCTTCAGAACCACCCAGGTGTACCTTGGTCCACCTCAGAGAAGGCCTTTCTGGTTGCTCTGGTTGCCCATCGTCAAGAGCTGGGAGAACTATTGGACCAATGCCAAGACATCTTTACAGCAGAACCAGAACACCTGATCCAGCACATCAAGGCCTCCCCCCCAGGGTTTTGGTCTGACAACACCCCATTATGTCAAACAAGCCTGGCGTCATGCGATTGAGGAGGATGTGGCACAATTGCTATGGGCTGGCATCATCGAGGAGTCCACCAGCCCCTGGTCAAGCCCCATCATGGTGGTGCCCAAGCCTGACAGAAGCCTGAGGCTCTGCAATGGCTTCAGGAAATTTAACAGTCTCAGACTTCAACAGCTACCCCCTGACCAGGGTGGACAACCTGGTTAACAGGCTGGGGAAAGCCTGCTTTATATCTACACTGGATTTGACTAAGGGCTACTGGCAAGTGGCCCTGATGCCCCAGGCCCACACCAAAACTGCCTTCATCACCACCCCAGGCCATTGGCAATACTGAGTTCTCCCCTTTGGCCTCCATGGGGTGCTAGCCACCTTCAATGCCTCATGGACATCATCCTCTGCCCCACCAGAACTTTGTCACAGCATATTTCAATGACATGATCATTCATTCATCCACCTGGACCGATCACTTGCACCACCTCAAATATGTCCTGGGGGAGCTGAGGAAAGCTGGATTATCCACCAACCCCCAGAAGTGCTACCTGGGGCTGACTAAGGCACAGTACCTGAGCTACCATTTCGGCTGAGGCCTGCTGAATCCCCAAGCCAAGAAGATAGAGGCCAAACAGAATTACTCCCAGCCCACCACCAAGCAACAGGTATGTGCCTTTTTGGGGTTAGCCTGTTACTACTGTAGATTCATTCCAAACTTCTTTTCTCTTGCATATCCACTCTCAGACCTGGCCAAGAAGGGGGAGCCAGACAAGATCAAGTGGACCAGACAGACAGAGCAGGTATTTCAGGCCCTGAAGAAGGCTCTCACTGCTCTCACCACCACCTCTGTCCTCTGGAACCTGGACTTTGAGTTCTCCTTCATCGTCCAGATGGACGCCTCGAAAACAGGCCTGGGTGCCATGCTGTCACAGGTCATACAGGGTGAAAAGCATCCCATGCTGTATATCAGCCGCAAGCTACTCCCAGCAGAAAGGAACTATGCGGCTTTGGAGAGAGAAGCCCTCACCATCAAGTGGGGAGTAACCAAGCTGAGTTATTATTTGGCTGGTCGTCACTTCACACTGGTCACCAACCATGCTCCACTCCAGTGGATGACAGCCACCAAGGACACCAGTGCTAGTGTTTCTTGCTGCTTCTTGTTGTTACAGGACTTCTCTTTCCAGGTCCAACAGAGAGCAAGGACCCAGCATAAGAACACCAACACCCTCTCCAGAAGCTACAGCCTCTGGGCTGAGCCTTGGAGAATGGTCATCTCAGAGCTAAGGGGGGAGGGGGATGTGATGATGGCTCCAGAAAATCACCATCAAAGCAGCGCTCCGCTCCTCGCCCAACCAGTCCCACAGTGCTGAAGAAACAGCAGCACTTCAGCACTATTTTTTTGGACAGCCAGAAGCAGTGTGGCCAGGGGACAGGGCCTGCTGATCACACATGCCTGGAGTGGCATAATCGGCGCCTTAATTCGCCCTCCTCAAGCAGCCAGGGGAATACATAAAAAGCACCTCCCAGAGGTTAGTAAATTTGTGAATGTTTTCTGTCTCATGCAGTCTGTCCCTCTCTGTCTTTAGGCAAGAAAATTCGCCAACAATGAGAAGGAAGATGATAAGCTCAAGCCTGTTGCATGCTTCACCAACAAACGCCCCCACTCTCCCTGCCTCTGGGAAGCCAACAACATCCAGTGCAGTCAGCAGCGACTCAGTGATAACACACACATACATACATACATACCTAACCTAAATGTCATGAGAAACAGCCTAAGTAAACACAAATTAACCTTTCCTCTGCTACAGTCCATATAGAAAGATCCTATTTTATATTTTATGAGGACAGTGCCATAGAATTGTAAAATGTATTGTTACTGGGATACTTTTATGGAAATTTTACCTCAACTCAAAGCACAGTAGGCCTCATGTAAAATGTTTGTTGTTGCATAATTATTGAATCAACCTAAACATGTTTAAATATTTACTAACATCACAAGCCAAAGTCACAAACTGGTAAGGGAGCTTACTCTAACTGCTCTCAAAGAATAAATGAATGAGAATGGGTGTGATATTTACAAAGTGGCCGTTTCTGAGATAGCATGAGCAGTATGCATTATGTGAAAAGAAGGTTCAAAATAAAACAAAAAGAAAACATATGAAGGCAACCTTAGTGTTTTTGAACAAAGCAAAGAAATGTCATCAGAAAATATAAACCAAGATTTGAATTGTATTGCTCCCTTTGTGCACATGAGCATTGTCATGCTGGAACACGTTTGGGCTCCTTAATTCCAGTAAAGGGAAATTATAATGCTACAGTGAAGGTTCTCAGTCATCCAGACAATCATAATCCATAGGTACTGAAGAAGGCAACTGGACTTGCTTGAAATCCTTGAAGACGTTTCACCTCTCATCTGAAAGCCTTCTTCAGTTCTGTCTGACTGAATGTCAGTCATCCTGTAGGTTGTATGGGTCACTGGAGGCTGGGTGTGAACAGTGTCAGCAGCCTAGAGGGTCATTAGGGTGATCTGTGGGTCATTGACTCTCTCTGTCATCATGTGAGTCGTTGAAGTCAGCGGAGTCTTTATGTGGATGGATATTCAGTTGTCTGGGAAGTGTGCCAATGCTACAGCATATACAGTACAGACATTCTAGACAAGTCTGTGCTTCTGACTTTGTGTCAACAGTCTGGGGAAGGCCACAAACCTTTGGCTGTATAGTGTGTTTTTAATGGTCAAATAATGAATCACTCTCTCTAGAGACTGAAAATTCAGTTTGGCTGAATCTGTGGTTGAAATTCAATTTGGCAGTTGTCACTGCACCCAGTCCCTCTATTCCATACTATTCAGTAGCAATCTTTTGACTGTTGACACCCTCAAACATGGAAAAAGCAGTTGCACACCTTGGCTCTAACCTATAAATAAGTCAACAGTTTTGAGAAAAATATAGATTGCTCACTTTAGCAGCTCATTATGGACCATTTGTTAAGATAATGTACTACTCTAACATTTCTTCCACTTTTAATTCATAAAATTAATTTATTTGTAAATGTATAAATTTCATTTATATAGTTGCAGTTAGTGGCATAGTGGTGCAGTGGTTAGCACTGTCAACAGAAGGTACTGGTTTGAGCCATATGGCCTTTCTGTGTAGAGTTTGCATGTACTCCCCATGCCTGCATGGGTTTCTTCTGGGTGCTTCAGTTTCCTCCCACAGTCCAAAGACATGCAGATTCAGTCAACTGGCTAATCTAAATTTCCCATAGGTGTAAATGTGAGGGAATGGTTGTTTGTGTCTGTATTAGCCCTGTGATAGACTGGTGACCTGCCCAGGGTGTACCCCGCCTCCACCCAAAGTCACCTGGGATTGATTGACTCCAGCTTCCCCCATGACCTTGATGGAGAAGTGGTATAGATAATGAATGGCTAGATGGATGGATATTTACTGTATCTCGTCTCGTCTTCATCCACTTATCCAGGGCCGGGTCGTGGAGGCAGCAGTCTGAGCATGGAAGCCCAAACTTCCCTTTTCCCAGACACCTCGGCCAGCTCCTCGGGAAGAACACCGAGGCGTTCCCAGGCCAGCCGAGAGACATAGTCCCTCCAG
>JAOBAM010000001.1:20170772-20181561 GCA_025212355.1 Notarius kessleri | reverse complement strand
TGGATTTTTTTTCCCCACCCCTCTCTCTCTCTCTCCTGAAGAAAATAATGCAGCTTGTCATGTTACCAAGAGACAGCAAAGATGCTCCCATCTCAGAAAATGTAGCTACAACTTTACCTCTGGAAACTCCTTCCAGAAATGTTAAATAAATGTCTCCTCACTGAAAATCTTACCAGATCAACAATTTGTATGCTTTTTTTTTTTATTTTTTAAATCAATTTATGTGGCACCAGTCCTTGTGCGAGTTGTTACTATAGAAACAATAACATGGAATCCGTAGGTGCTAAAGAAAGCAACTGGACTTGCTTGAAATTCTTGAAGACGTTTCACCTCTAATCCAAAAGGCTTCTTCAGTTCTGTCTGACTAGTGGGGAGTTCCAAGTATTTATCCTCTAGTGGACCAAAAGCAGTCGTTGAGGTCGTATGGGTCGTTGACCCTTTCAGTCCTCCTCCTCCTCCTCCATTCTGGTCATCGTCATTCCCTACATTTCTGAGAAACTCAGGAGGATCTTCTACAAAACACAGCATCCCTGTACACTTCAGACCCAGAAACCGGTCCACCCTAAGGACAGGATACCCAGACACAAACAGGACAACAGTGTACACAATTCAATGCAGTAAGGAATGCGCAGACCTGTACATTGAGGAAATGAATCAACCACTTCAGAAGCGCATGGCTCAACACAGGACAGCCAGTTCCTCAGGCCAGGACTCTGCAGTGTATCTTCATCTCACCAACAAAGGACGCCCGTTTCAGGACTGCAATGTACGCATTCTAGCCAGAGAAGACCGGTGGTTTGAAAGAGGAATAAAAGAAGCCATCTTCATCAACCTGGAACAACAATCACTGAACAGAGGAGGTGGTCCGATACACCACTTATCAGCCACATACAACGCAGTCCTTGGCACACTTCCCAGAAAACTGAATACACATCCACACCAAGACTCCGCTGACTTCAATGACTCACATAATGGCAGAGAGCGTGCCAACAACCCACAGATCACCCTAACGACCCTCTAGGCTGCTAGCACCGTTCACACCCAGCCTCCCGGTGACCCTCACACCTACAGGATGACTGAGGGTCAATGACCCATGTGACCTCAATGACTCTCCTTAGGGTTGCTTTTGGACCACTCGAGGATAAATACCTGGAACTCCCCACTAGTCAGACAGAACTGAAGAAGCCTTTCGGATGAGAGGGGAAACGTCTTCAAGAATTTCAAGCAAGTCCAGATGCCTTCTTTAGCACCTATGGATTACGATGACCTGGATGACAGGACCTTCAGAGAAATAACATGGAATGAATGGCTTAGCATAAACCTGAAGTCAGATCTATTGTCCGAGCTGTGGTGTTATGGAGGGATTTTTTTTTTTTAAATCAATCAATACATTTCCAAGTAGAACTGAGCATTCAAGAGCACTGTGGTTAAAGCTTTTATAAAAATCACGTAACGTAATGGAATGACAAGCTAACAGTCAAAATGAATTTCAGGACAAAGCTACAACAGGAAGATCTTTTGGGTACTGAAGGGGAAAATGATTTCGCATAGATAAAGCACTACAACAAGCAGGAATCCAAAAATGACCCCCACAAAGAATTAAAGGGTTTGTTCATATCTATAGCGTAAACAGTGCCATAACAAGCTCTACTGTTTCATCCAACACTTAGAACAGCTGGATTTGTAAATGTAGTGATTCAAGAAGTGACTTACTAGCTTGTTGATGGGATGCCTGATTTATTGAAAAAAAAAAAAAAAAAAAAAGTGTGTGTGTGTGTGTGTGTGTGTGTGTGTGTGTGTGAGAGAGAGACACGCACAACTCCGCTATTCTCATTCCAAGAGAAGACAGTAATACCCCTTTATACACACTCTACAACCTTTGGTTTGGACATTGCATCTTATTTATTGTACTGCTGAACAAGCAATTGGGGGGGGGGGACAAAATTTGACAATATTAGTTTTTCCGTTGCTATATAAATGAAGAAAATGTCTGACTTGAGGTGATAATCTCCTAAATCTGATTAAACCACAATCTCCAGCCTTCATTTCATTCCACCACTCGGTTGCCTGTACCTCTCTTTCTCTCCACTGTCTACCCTTGTCCTTCAATTCCTCAGGTGAATTCTAAACATCCTCCTGAAGGAAATGTAAGGGGGAAAAGAAAAACGTTTGTTAGTGAAACAGTCTAACTTTTGTAATAAATGCGTTTTAATCGATTTTCATGTCATTTTCCAAAACAATAAATCCATACACCAAGTATACACTTAAAGGTATCTAGAGTGGTCGGATGCAGTAATGTTCAATTTTGACACTGAAAACAATACACGTTGATGACAAAATGTGTATTTCAACAAATAAAAGCATATAAAATTAAGGGCATGAAAAGCAAGAGTAATGAACAATAAATGATCGGTTCCAGAGTAATACGCATGGTGTTTTTTTTTTTTTTAAACATTTTTATAACCATAGATGAGTGTGTCCATCCCACACAAGAAGTATTACTTTCATAGAAAGAACGGGATCACTTTGTTAATCATTAACAGACAGATTTCACTTCTACACTTCATAAAGACCAAAAAAAAAAAAAGTGATAATACATTTGTGCATAAACAACTGAAAACAACCCAGGAAGTCCCTTTTCCCCCCAAACAATGTTTACCATCATACAAATATCCTATTGTAAATAAATTACTTGCTATTGTGCTCCGAGTCGGTGTGCATGCCTACCTAACACAGTGCTCTACACCTAACTTTAAAATGAGGACCTAGAAACAAATTATTGTAAATACACTGTTACACAGAGGCAAAGACCAGCTTTTGCTAACTAACTACTCATGACAAGGATGTGCTCCTTCCCTTGGCCACAGAGAATCATCAGTCGGAAGATGTTCAGGAAGTAATAAGGGACACTCCTCTTGTGAAACAGCTACGATCTGTTTCTTCAACAACACTGTAATTGGCCCATTACAGTGCTATAACTGCTCGGGCAGACTGATAGGCTGTCTTCCTCAGCACCAAAACATCATTTACCTATAGACCTGAAAGTTTGAAAATATCTCAAAAGACAGACGTAAAACTCTAAATGCCATCATACTAGTTTAAAAAAAAAAAAACCCGAGGCTAAAGCTACAAATCGGTACACATTAGAACTTCATCTCGGGAAATCAAACTCCATTAGCATTTCTGGTCAATTTCTTTCATTACACAAATTAAATAGAGTGATTTTTTTTTTTACCTGCAGTGTAGTTCAAAAAACACTCGAGTCTTATTTTAGCCTCATGTAGGGGAAAAAAATAAATAAAAAAAAAAAGAAGCTTTTAAACCTTCCACGCAAAAGGCTGCTGAATAGCTTCCAATAAGGCCATTCCTTCATTAGCTGCAAGCTGATCCATGGCACGTTCTTGCGATCAGTAAGGCATTATAAAGCAGCCAGACAATGAAATTGTTAACGAGTGGAAAACACCTGGAAAACAGATGGAAGCCTTGCTCAGGGCTTTTCCACCAGGGCTAAAAAGCTTAAACGCACCATCGGACTGTAGATGCCGCGAAAAGATAGTGCTGCGAGTTCACCGACACGACTGACTTGGATAGCAGCAACAGCATTCAAGAGAGCGTCTGATCAAACCTCGTCAGAGACGCATAGTCAGACAGGAATTCTTTCACCACATCATACTAGAGGCAGTGCACTTTAGTAATCGTAATTAACTTACCACGAAATAGTTAATCATCATTTAGAGAACAAAATAAATTAGCATTTGTAAATAAATATCTCTATTAATTAGTTCTGCGATCCTACATATTCTCCCACATGACTCATTTTCTGTTTCCTACTAAACATACTGCGCCATTGTACCCACATGGTAACTGTTAAGCGCTGAGGCCACAAGATTGTAAACACCAGCCTACTCTGGACCACCACAGTGGGGATAAATCTTATTAAATCGTCCACCAGTATCAGACAGACCAGGCAGGCAGGCTATGATAACCCCAAATTAAGTAATTAACGTATACACACAATAAACTGAAGACTTGGAACTAAGTATCTATTAGATGCCTTGGCACTCAGGCAGGCTTCAAATATCCCTGATGTGTGTGACAATGAGGAAAAACTGCACCATCACCTCCCCCACAGCTCAACATGGATATTAGATTAAAGGGGAGAGCGAGGCATCATTCCGTTTTAGATGTGCAGATGGATTTTATACAATCCTTTACAAAAGAACTGGCCTCAGCTGGTCAGAGTGCACATACGGGTAGTGAGGACTTTTGGATTTTGCAAGGATTACACCCAATTATCTTTGAGAAATATTACTTCAGCCCATACAATGGCGTATGGACAGAGACTGAGAGCATGTCTAGCCTATGAGAGTAGGTCGTCTGGGTTGATCTCGGGGATGGGCTGCCTCCAGAAACAAAACGAGCTGAACTCGGGGAAGCTGAACGCCGAGCTCTGTTCTTTACTCAGCAATGGAAACACGTGCTCCACGAGCTCGCTCAGCCTGCTGTACCTGTACAGAAATAACAACACATGTATGTACACACAAATACACCTGGCCTTCCAGAACACAAAACACCATAGAGCTGCTAGGAAAATTATGAAAGTTATTGAGCAAATATTCAGCAAAAAATAAACGTTAATCCCTTTAACTCCCAGCTTATTATTCAATAACCTGCCTTAAAGCATAATAATACACCAAGTACAATGAATTATTCAGTCTACTGTGAAACTAATCGAAAAATATGGAAAAAATTTTTGACCTTGCATATCCAGAGCATATGCAATCCAATGCGTACGTGTTTGTGTCACAGTTGTCAGCAAAAAAAAGTGTTTTAGTTTATTAAAGTGGAAAAAAAAAGTAACTGAAGCTGAACAGCTTGAAGATGAAGCATTGCTCACGATGAACACTGACTAAAATACCCAGAGAAATAAAACACTCCTCATATAGGGTCTAGAAAGGCTTTTGGCAATTCAGCAAGACAGTAAAGTCCAAATCATTGTTCTGAAAACTTCTGAGATTAAGGCATTTAATATAATGCATGTATTTACAACGTAACGCTGCTCAGAAAAGACAAAATGGTCTGGATCCCTTGCTGACACTGTCACAAACCGCAAGGGTGAGTAGATGGATCCAGTCAGTTTAATTTTAATAAAAATTTAGTTGGTTCCCCCCCTCGTTTCTGAGAGGTAAAGGGTTATAAAATCGGAAAAGCTGAGTCCTGAGTGCCGTAATAGTGTTAACTGGTTTCTAGGGCTTAATTAATTACATTAGAGCACTGCAGATGTAAGAAGTGGACATGCTTACGAGGTCTTGTTTCCTTTAGTCTGCTCCTGAATTAGCTCTCCTTTAGGGTTGACAGTGAAAATCCTGCAAACAGGCACTCCAACCTCCTTATAGGCAAAAACATCCTAGAACGAGAAAGTGATCCAGACGTGCATTACAAACTGTGGAACATTACAGACTATCTTTCCACCAAGCACATAAACAAGACAAACTTCAGACAGAAAAATAGATGTAATAATGTCTGTAAATGGGGCCAAAAATCTATGACACCCTCCACCCAAGCAGAGTCTCACCAATACAAGGATTTTAATGTTCATGATAAGTATATTTTATCACTTGAAATCTGTGTGCTGTCTTCATAAGATCTTGAACTGCTTGTTAACCCTAATAAACTCATCTTACTAGAGACTGTTAATAATCCTAATTGCCAGTATACTTAACTGAAGTTATGGTTTTAATTTCAGTGAAGAACACCCCAAAAAGGAACAAGAGTGCTCTGAGAGTACAATATCCCCTGCTGGTAGCGAGGCCATAACTCTGGTAAAATGAAACTGAATTGAACGAAATTAAAATGTGCGTATTACGGACATATAACAAAGAATACTGTCAAATTTCGTGAAATTCCTCCAAAAAGTGTGAGAGGAGTTGATTTCAGAAGGTGAGGACCCTTCCTGGGACGGACATCGACATGACAATCCCCCTTCGGGCCTTTCGGCCAGCGGGGGATAATAAAAATTGTGAGGGAAGGTGATTTCAGAAAGCAAGCACACCTTGATGAAACTGCCAAAAGTACAAGTTTGTTCATAATCAAGAGCATAACTCTGGTTAAATTTGCCCAAATGAAATGAAATTTCAATATGCGTATAACTGTCATAAAGCCTTTTGCCAAGTTTGGTGAAATTCCTCCACAAATTATAAGAGGAGTTGATTTCAGAAGAACGTACACCCTCATGAAATTGTCAAAGTACAAGTTATTTAATCAAGGGTTAAAACTCTGGTAAAATTTTCACAAACAACATTAAATCGCAATATGCGTATTACCGTCATATAACAAGGCCTTTTGCCAAGCTTCGAGAAATTTGTCCAAAAATTGTGAGAGGAGTTGATGTCAGAAGGCGAGCACACCTTCATGAAATTATGAAAGTACAAGGTTGTTCATCAAGGGCTGTAACGCTGGTAAAATGTGACCCAATTTAACGAAAGTACAATATGCGTACTACAGACATATAACAAGGCTTTTTGCCAAGTTTTGTGAAATTCCTCCAAAAACTGTGAGAGGAGTTGACTTCAGAAGGTGAGTACCCTTCCCCGGATGGACAGACGGACGGAAATCGCCACGACATAATCCCTCTTCGGACCTTTTGACCAGCGGGGGATAAAAATTGCTAGCACTGCTTGAAGACTTGATGTTGTCATGCTGAATGACAGCCTTGAGAACAATATGGTGCAGGTCAGACATGCTACAGAAAGCTGAAAGACGTAAAGGACGACGGATAAAGTGATGGAGACTCGACAGCATAAACTGTCTGAAATTAAAGCTGCCAAAAGTAACAATGCCAGAGAATTTACCAAGACGAGCCAATGACAACACTGACATTGAGAGGGCGCGTGCTCCCCCTTACTCCTTCCTTTGTAAGTGTATTGCCATGATGTCGAAGGGAAGTTTTACATGTTGGTCCAGTCTGTTTGTCTCCTATGTAAATAACGTGAGTGAATTTACTTAAGCTTCAGGATTAGACAAGCTATGACTGACTAAAGCTCAGACCAAAAGCGTCCTATATCTCAGGATCATCATATGACAGAGATACGTCGGTTCAGTTCACAACAGGAACAGAAAGATGTACGCAAGCACCACTTCTCTAGTTTAAAATCCGATTGTGTCTGGTAAACGCGTCATGAATGCTAATAGATCACGCATATCGCTAATGTTAGCTGGTGAGCTTGTTGCTACTTCATACACTAATTGTGCTTGGACAGAACAAACAAAACATATTTTTGTAAAGTTAAATGGAGATTTATATAAGCAACAACTGTACAACCAACTTAATATGTCAGGGGTGGGTGAAGAAACACCATCTAGAACCACGGTTCTCAAAGCAGGGCTACGTTATCAATATCACGATTAACGTGGAACTTGTTATTGTCGTTAACCTTATCATAGGCTGTATTCAGTCACGTGACTTGTTTGCGAGTTTCCTTCCGGTGAATGAAGTGGTGGTCAGTCAAACCGATTTGGCGGCTGTTACGTAAAGAGCTAGTGAAAGTGTCTCAGACTGTTTTCGCGGTTTAGAGGCCAATGCACGGTTAAGATACCTTTAGAAAGTTGCCCTTTGCAATGGGATAGACCCTTACACGCTAGTAAAGAAGGACTTTTCCTACGAGTTGGAAAATTATCCATCCGTTGAGTCCCAGACAGCTCAAACTACCTGCTGCTGCAGACATCGTTCTACACGCACACACTGATGAAAACCTGGAAGAGCATGGACGCAAACAGCATTTTATATATGGCTGGGTTAAAGATGTGTGGATCAGGACACTACAAGATAAATCCTATGTTGTTTTTGCCAGAGTAAGGACGAATTTTTTAGGGCTTTTTGTACACGTCTTTGCGATGGTTGCTAGGACGCTACAAGTTTTAGTATCGGGTGTAAACAAACCACAGTTGCTCAATTCTCAATCCTCCCTGCTCTTCTCTTCCGGTAAATCACTCACAAAGATCCACAGAAGCGCCTTTAAAGACCTGGATAATTATGTGTATTATATACGTGTTAGGTTACAATACGGCAAACACGATCAAACAGTAAACAAAAACGCATCCGAGGACTTAAGCGTCTCCTGAAGTTCAAAACATAACGAAATAACGGAAAATGGCCAGAAAAGTTATTTACGAATCCAAACGAAATAAATCAGAGGAATTTACAAACATTTCACAAACTCAAGTGTTCTCTAACTCGGCTCCCTTTGAGGTTCAAGAACCACCTTTCTCATCGTTTTTTGGCAAAATGCTTTGCTTTTTCACCCTTTATCACTTCACCAGGAGCCCGGAAGAAACTTATCAGTTTCACAGTTTGTTCGATTCGAGCAGCCCAAAACACCACAAGTGTAGGGCATTTTAACAACTAGCAAGGTGCCCCAGTGACAGTAACACTTTGTGAACAGTGAGCTTAACTGACCACCACTTCATGTCTTGCATATCTAATGAGGCAGATGTGATGTTGGATGCAACCCACCTATTAACCTCTTAAAGGAGAACTGAAGTCATTTTTAAACTTGCTTTATTTCTTAATTAACGTGTTGTTCAATTACGTTTTCGGTTTTAGTAACCTGATTATCGTGACTCGTATTGGCAACTGATTGCAATTAAATATTATACTTATTAGTCTATTCGGTTTTTAGCCATACAATTTTTTTTGTTCATTTGGTCCACGGCAGGCGTCACTTATCCACACGATCTTCACGAGACTTGTGCGAGACTTCGAAACGTGAAGCGTCCACGCCGCCATTTTGAAAGCTGTTTTTAAAATGAGTTTAAATGACGATTACTGCCTACTTTTTTCAAACTTTCCTGATTGCTATCAAAACTAGCAAAACTTCTGGCTTGATGTACGTTTTTGAGATGTAGTTAGGATGGAAATTTTGCCAAGACTTGACAGTCCTGGTCTTGTTGAAATGGTTTTATTAGCTTATCTGGGTGTAGGCCAGGCCGGATGAGCATATGCGATCAGACATCATCGTCATCCGTCCACAATTTACAAAAATCGATACTCCTCTGACAGGATTGATCAGATTTCAATCAAACCTCAGCACATACAATGTTCCCCAGGTGGGTGTGCATAAAAGTTGTCAAGATAGCGGCGCCACCGGTCATATTTACGATTTTATGGGCGTCTGAAATTTTTGGGTGACTTGTTCCATTAAACGCTACTCTTCGTAAACTGCTAGGACGTTTTCACTGAAACTCATCCAGAAGACTCTAAAGACGTATATGTTCCAACAAGAGTTGTTCACCAGGTGGTGCCACCTGCTATGGATGAGGCTACACAGGGGTCATGTGCAATTTCACGAAAATCGCTACTCCTCCTACAGGAGTGATCAGATATCAAACTCCCACGTCGATATGAGCTACAGCCTCATTGAGGCTTTTTTTTTTATATATAAGCTGGTCATGTGATGCAACTTATAATGGCCATTTGAGAAGCCATGTCTATGGAAGAACCCAATATATTACTTTACTGTATGGTTGGATTTACAGGATTATCATTTTAGATTAGCGTTATTGCTCATATTGACATTTGTGCTCATTTCTAACCCATGACTATCTGCTTTTATTTTGGCAGCGTTGCCCAGAATCAGCGAGTCCCGGAGCGACAGGAGATCCTTTCTTCACAGCGTCGATCAAGACTCTAAATTCTTCCTTAAATGCCCCATGGATTCCCAGCATGCCTCATATGTTTGGCAGCACAGGGACAGGAGAAAGGAGTGCGTCTCGTCTGAACAGGACTGCCTTTTGCTGATTGACAGCATGAGCAAAAAGGATGAGGGCATTTATAAATGCGTCGCCTCGGAGAACGGATACAACAGGACGATCGTCCTTCAGGAGCTGTACATGAATGGAGCTTCAGAGACCAGAGTGACTCCTGTAGCTTTAGCATGCCTTCTGTTCCTGAGCGTCTTACACTTATTAAGGATTTGAACCCGTTCGCAAAGTTTCCGAAGCACAACACCCACCGCAAATCTGGAATAGTAATGTGATTAGTTGTAGAGACACAAAAAGACAAGATCATGCCAACACCGATCCTGATCTTCTTGCTGCTTGCACATGTACTTGGAGTTACATCATCAACCTTTTGTTGAACCTGAGTTGCAGGACTTGATTTTTGAGTCTAGAGAATGACTGACTGATAAAACAAAATTGTTTCGACATGCAGTTGATACATGAGTGCATTCACAAGTTTCCACAAAAATACAGCTCGTTGTGGTGATGTAAAACCATCTAACATCCTATTTACTCTCAGCTTATGATGTACTGGAAAGATGGTTAAGGTTCACCGAGTAATATACTTTCTGCCAATAGTATTATGTTAAATTTTTAAAAAGGCAATTTTATCAAAATTCTAATTCTCATTTTATTAAGTATAGGAACGCAGTTTTGATCGCTATTTTGTCGCTGCTATAGCAAGTTTTGAGTGTTTGAAATATGCTCTGTAATATATCAGTCCATATGTCAAAGTGACAGCCGTAAACGAGATTCGTTGAGACCTGTGCGAGACATCGTAGGACGGAAGTAAAACGTACAGCAGAACTCAAACCCTGTGTCCGAAATCGTTCACTCGTTCACTACTCCCTATATAGGGAATTACTATATAGAGGATTATATAGTGAGCTCATTGGTAAAAAGTAAAAACACTTTCGGACACTAGTCCGTCGCGTTGGTATTTACGTCATTAATGTCGCACAATTAAAACGTGCCAGATCAGTCGGCTGGTGGGTTTTCAAAATAATAAATA
>JAOBAM010000001.1:19446826-19456971 GCA_025212355.1 Notarius kessleri | reverse complement strand
CTGGGATAGGCTCCAGCTTGCCTGCGACCCTGTAGAACAGGATAAAGCGGCTAGAGATAATGAGATGAGATAATAATAACACTTTAGAACATGCTGTTGTAGGAATATAATACACTTTGGGGTGGTAACAGCCATCCGTTGTGAATTACTTTCTTATAGCAGCATGTCCCACATTCTCTTATCGCCTTACTTGTATGAGCCTCTTTGTCTAGTCATAGTAAGCAAAGTAGAAAGTCTGTGCATGTGTCTTAACTTGCTACTACTGTTCTGTAATGTTCTGGATGATGGAACACCCTCATTGATCACATCTCTTTTTCTGCCTTTCTTTGTAACTCTGCCATTGTTCAGATGCTTGAGGAGAAGTGCTGTGGTAAACTGGAGAGGATCAACTTCCCCGTGTTCCAATCCAGCACTTCAGACCCAGCACCTGCCTGTGACGATGCAACCAGACCTCCAGAAGCACCAGTGTCTGATGCTGAACGTCTCAAAGAAAAAGAGAGTGTGACACATACGCCTGGAGATAGCACAAGTCTAAGCCTCGCTCTCAGTCTTGGCCAATCCACTGACAGCCTAGGTGCTTATGCTGATGGAGCCGAGGGCCATGAGAAGAGGCCAAGTGTTGACAGACAAGCCTCCACTGTGGAGTATCTACCTGGCATGCTCCACTCTGGATGTCCTAAAGGGCTTCTTCCTAAATTCTCTAGCTGGTCACTGGTCAAACTTGGGCCAGCTAAGTCTTATAACACCCTTGTGGGTTTGGAGCAGCCTGGCTTCCTGCCTGGCTCAGCATTTCTTCTGCCATGGGACTTGGTGATCCGAAGCCGCTCGGAGGATGATGCTAGCTCCACAGATCTTGACAGCAGCGCCTCATCTTGGCCAGCTCCCAATAAAGTGCCTGCTGGAAAACGGGGTACTGTTGGAATTGGACGTGGCCGAAGACGTGATGATGTCTCACGTGTGTATGTGGGTTTTGAGTACGAGGACAGCAGGGGCCGCCGTTTCCTTAGCTCTGGTCCAGATAAAGTAGTAAAGGTACTTGGACAGGGAGGGCCCAAGGAGCCAGCTACTCGAGCTCTGAATTCTGACATGCCACTGTACATTCCCTCTCCTGCCCAGGGCAGAGGAATCAAGCCTCACTATGCTCAGCTGGCTCGCCTCTTTGTTGTGGTTCCTGATGGACCAATTGAGATTATACTTAGCCCACAGGTAAATAGTCAAATTTTGTGCCTCCATGTATGTAATATCTACTGTGTTGATACTAACTTCCCAGCAATCAGTTTCCTTATTAGAATTAAATAAAATGATCCACTCAGTTAAATAAGTTCAATATATTGTACTAAACTTCTGTAATGACTATAGTTAATGTTTAGCTTCTCAGAGACTGTACTGCTCTGCAATGTTTGCAACCTTTGCTGAATATTACTTCCCATATACTCCAGTCAGCCATAACATTAAAACCATTGACAGGTGAAGTGAATAACACTGATTATCTCATTACAGTGGCATGTGCAAAGGGTAGGATGTATTAGGCAGCAATGAACAGTCAGTTCTAGAAGGATTTGATCAAGTTTGACAAGGGCTAAATTGTGATGGTTAGATGACTGGGTCTGAGCATCTCCAAAATGGCAGGTCTTGTGGGGTGTTCCTGGTAAGCAGTGACTAGTACCTACCAAAAGTGGTCCAAGGAAGGACCGCCAGTGAACCAGTGATTGGGTCATGGGCACCCAAAGCTCACAAATGAGCATGGGGAGCGAAGGCTAGCCCATCTGGCCTGATCCCACAGAAGAGCTCCTGTAGCACAAATTGCTAAAAAGTTTCATTCTGGCTCTGATAGAAAGGTGTGAGAACACACAATGCATTCCAGCTTACTGCATGTGGGGCTGCGTAACCATAGAAGGGGAAAGAGTGCACATGCTGACCCCTGTCCATTGCCAAAAGTGCCTACAATAGGCACATGAGCATCAGAATTGGACTATGGAGCAATGGAAGAATGTGGCCTGGTCTGATGAATCACGTTTTCTTTTACACCATGTGGCTTATTTGGGGAAGAGCTGACACCAGGGTGCACTATAGGAAGAAGGCAGGCTGGAAAGGGCAATGTGATGCACTGGGAAACCTTGGGTTATGGTATTCATGTGGATGTTACTTTGGCACATACTATCTACTGAAACACTGTTGCAGACCAAGTACACCCCTTCATGGCAGTAGTATTCCCAAATGGCAGTGGCCTCTTTCAGCAGGATAATGCACCCTGCCACATTGTAAAAATTGTTCAATAATATGACAAAGCATTAAAGGCGTTGACTTGGCCTCCAAATTCCCCAGGTCTCAATCTGATTGAGCATCTGGGGGATGTACTGGACAAACAAGTCGGATCCATGGAGGCCCCGCCTCACAACTTTCAAGACTGAAAGGTTTTGTTGCTAACGTCTTGGTGCCAGATACCACAGCATACCTTCAGAGGTCTTGTGGAGTTCATGCTTCAATGTGTCGGAGCTCTTTTGGTGGCATAGTGGGGACATACATAAATGTAGGCAGGTGGTTTTAATGTCATGGCTGATCCATGTATGTGTTACTTACAGTGTCTTGCAAAAGTATTCATCCCCCTTGGTGTTTGTCCTGTTTTGTCAAGTTACAAGCTGGAATTAAAATGGATTTTTGGAGGGTTAGTACCATTTGATTTACACAACATGCCAACAACTTTAAAGGTGAAAATTGTTTTATTGTGACACAAACAATAAGATGAAAAAAATAGAAATCTGGAGTGTGCATAGGTATTCACCCCCTTTCATATGAAAACCCCTAAATAAGAGCTGGTCCAACCAATTCACTTCATAAGTCACATAATTAGTTAAGATCCACCTGTGACACTTTGATTGCACACATGAGCTGTCACATGATGTCTGTATAAATCAACCTGTTCTGGAAAGACCCTGACTCTGCAACACTACTAAGCAAGCAACATGAAAACCAAAGAGCCTCCAAACAGGTCGGAGACAAAGTTGTGGAGAACGATAGATCAGGGTTGGGTTATAAAAATATCCCACACTTTGAATATCCCAGGAAGCACCATTAAATCCATTATAGCAAAATGGAAAGAATATAGTACCACTACAAACCTGACAAGAGATGGCCGCCCACCAAAACTCCCAGATCGGGCAAGGAGGGCATTTTGATGAAAATTGGTGGATAGCTTTAGTATTATCAAAGGTTCAAGTGATTTGATGTTGGTGGAGGTATGCGTGCTACCGAGTGCCCTTCTTGACTGGAACACACTTACTGTAAACCTGGCCAACAATCACTGAGTAACACTGGCCTATTGATATGTCAGACTGCAGTCTACTACAGTATACATACATAAAGAGAACTCACCAGTTCTAATTTCTTAATGTACAGATTTATGCAAGTGTGTAGAAGCTCAGGTTGGGCTGAACTCTCTGCCCAGCCTCACTCATACTCAATGCATGGTTGAATACATCATCAACCAATGTGGCCCTGTTCTCATCTGAGACTAAGAACTGTCCTTCCTCTTCCTCGTCTTGCTCTCACTCCTTGACCTCCAGCTTTGACTTCAACATTTTCTTCCAAAACACCAGAGCTCATCTGTGGCCTTTTTTATAGTGCTCAAGCTCTGATTTCTCAGTGAACAGTTAAGCAACTAGTTCCAGTATTAGTTTATAGCTGTGAGGCGTGGGTGTGCCAAATGGTAAATAAAGCTGAGCATTTTGATTGGTGTTGCTTTCCAAAGGAACACAAAAGATTTTAATTTTGATTCTTGTGCCTACAATGGTGTGCGGCAAGAAGATTCTGGGTTTGAACCTTGCAGCCAACTGGGACCCTTCTGTGTGGAGTGTGTGTCGGTTTCCTCTCACAATCCAAAGACATGCAGATTAGGTCAACTGACTACTCTAAATTGCCCATGTGCATGAATGTGAGTGTGAATAGTGTGTTGTTCATCTCTGGGTTAGACTAGCAACCTCCCAAGGGTGTACCCTGCTTCTCACCTGAAGCCAGATAGGATTGGCTCCAGCTTCCCCTGCAACCCTGATGGATAATGCATGGATGGATGGATGTTGTGCCTAATATAAAGAACTGTGTGTACAGTTTTTTTTTTTTTTGCAAAAAAAAGTGTGATTTTGAATTGAAAACTAAGTGTAAAGCAGAAATTGTGCTTGCAATTCAGCAGACTTGTTTTCAGGCTTGGCTACATACAGTAAGTTTCAGTGATTACATTTCCAATTTTATCCATCCATCCATCCATTATCTGTAGTCGCTTATATTGTGCAGGGTTGCAGGCAAGCTGGAGCCTATCCCAGCTGACTATGGGCGAGAGGCAGGGTACACCCTGGACAATTCGCCAGATCATCGCAGGGCTGACACATAGAGACAAACAACCATGTCAACACTCACATTCACACCTACGCTCAATTTAGAGCCACCAAATAACCTAATCTGCATGTCTTTGGACTGTGAGGGAAACCAGAGCACCCAGAGGAAAATGCAAACTCCAAACAGAAAGGGCCTCTGTCGGCCACTGGGCTTGAACCCAGAAGCTTCTTGCTGTGAAGTAACAGTTCTAACCACTACACCACCATGCCACCCCAGTTCCAATGTTAGTGTGTAAACAATTGTGGAAAACTGGAATACATCTGTTTGTGAATGGAATGAATTGAGATTTGGACAATCGTGTTCATGCTGAGCTGTTCGGAGCGATAAGGTAGTAGGCTCTGCTGATGGACGTGAACTTCCAAGCTGCATACATTCAGTTTCAGAAATGGCAAGAACTTTCAACTGCATTGCCAGCTTATCCACACAAGGACATTTATTGAAATGGAATGTTCAGAAAGAGTGAAATATTTATTATGAAAATTTAAGGCTCCAGCTTGCCTGCGACCCTGTCAAACAGGATAAGCAGCTACAGATAATGGATGGACGGATAGTATATAATACTATAGTATATCTACAGTTCAACTTCTCGGAAAAGGTATGCCATTATATCAGTGAGCAGTGTTGACGGAGCCTGGGAGATTAAAGGGTTATGTTTTCAAAGGTGTTTTTCCACCTTAGTTTCCCACAGAAGAACCAATTTCAGTTCACTGCAGATATAGAATAGATAGTGTGGAATTGCAGTTTAATGTGAGGCTTAATTTCGTATTAACGAGGTGATTTAGTATTACTGCCCAGTCTCATAACTGTAAACGGAGCTCTCTTTATTATATCTTTCCCTGCAGCAGTGACGGTGATATATTACATATTTTATAGGTTATCATAAATAACTTAAGCAATTTCTGCTGTCTTTAAATTTCTACACTAATGTTTTTTTCTTATCGATAAAAGTTAGCTTTTTATAGTGCAACTAAATTTAATAAGTTAAGATGGGTTGCACTAGGAATTTTTTTTTTTAATGTGTCTTTGCTCTGTGTGAAATAAATCAGTTTCATGATAGACACTGCATGCAAACATCCTTGAACCAAATTAGAAATTTAGAATCAAATTAAAAATCACTCGATGTACACTGAAAGTGAGGCTCAGGTCAATATTTTGGGTCTCCTGAAAAGCATGAAGCAAAACAGAGTAATATAGTACTGCATGCCCACAGCGTTCTCGAGTTGTCTAATGAGTTTCAGCATGCGTAGTCAAGACCTTTTCTATTGATTTTTCTGTTTCACTGAGCTGATGGAAACATGGTCCAACAGGCTTTTAGTGAAATTCTAATAGATATAGTAATATGTTCTGGGCTTTGTTAGTAATGATTGTTTCAAAGATTATGTAAAGCCATTATATGAGTGAATTTTCAAAACTGTAATATTTAGCACTAATTATGCAAGACTAGAATTTGACTTTTTTTTTCTATGAATATAATTGTGTGTTCTTGTGTTAGCCTGACCATATATCTTATTCTGTTTTGAAGAATAAACTGTTTAATAAATTGACAACCCCAATTCCGAAGAAGTTGGGACGCTGTATAAACCATAAATAAAAACAGATTTGCAAATCATGGAAACCCTGTATTTCACTGAAAATAGGACAAAGACAGCGTATCAAATGTTGAAACTGAGAAATTATCATTTTATGAAAAATATGCTCATTTTGAATTTGGTGCCAGCAACGTGTTTCTAAAAAGTTGGGACAAGGGCATGTTTACCACTGGGTTGCATCACCTCCACTTTTAACAACACTCTGTAAACATTTGGGAACTGAGGAGACCAATTGCTGTAGTTTTGAAAGAGAAATGTTGTCCCATTCTTGCCTGATATACAATTTCAGTTGTTCAACAGTTCGGGGTCTCCTTTGATGTATTTTGAATTTCATAATGCACCAAATGTTTTCAGTGGGAGACAGGTCTGGACTACAGGCAGGCCAGTTTAGCACCTGGACTCTTTTACTATGGAGCCATGCAGTTTTAATCTGTGCACAATGTGGTTTGGCATCGTCTTGCCGAAATAAGCAAGGCCTTCCCTGAAAAAGATGTCGTCTAGATGGGAGACTTTGGAGAATTGGGGGGTCACATCATCTATGGTACATAATATTAAAAGATTCAGAGAATCTGGAGAAATCCCTGTATGAAAGGGACAAGACCAAAAACCAACATTAGATTCCTGTGATCTTCAGGCCTTCAGGTGACACTGCATTAAAAGCAGACCTGATTCTGTAGTGGAAATCATTGCATGGGCTCAGGAACACTTCCAAAAACCACTGTCTTTGAAATCAGTTCATTACTGCATCCATAAATACAAGTTAAAACCAGATATAAACAATATCCAGAAACACCGCCCCCTTCTCAGGGCCTGAGCTCTTTTACGATGGACTGAAATGAAATGGAAAACTGCTCTTTGGTCTGATGAATCAGAAGTTGAAATTCTTTTTGGAAATCATGGACACCGCATCCTCCGAGCTAAAGAGGAGAGGGACCATCTGGCTTGTTATTAGCGCACAGTTCAAAAGGCAGCATCTGTGATGGTATGGGGGGGCATTATTGCACATGGCATGGGTAGCTTGCACATCTGGGAAGGCATCATTAATGCTGAATGATATATACAGGTTGTAGAGCGACATCTTTTACAGAGAAGGCCTTCCTTCTTTCAGGAAGACAATGCCAAACCGCTTTCTGCACATATTAAAACTGCATGGCTCCATAGTAAGAGTCCAGGTGCTAAAGTGGCCTGCCTGCAGTCCAGACCTGTCTCCCATTGAAAAATTTGACGCGTTATGAAATGAAAAATCCGACAAAGGAGACCCCAAACTGTTGAGCAACTGAAATTGTATATCAGCCAAGAATGGGAGAACATTTCTCTTTCAAAACTATCGCAATTGGTCTCCTCAGTACCCAAACATTTACCATGTTTAAAGAAGAGGTGATGCAACACAATGGTAAACATGCCCTGGTCCCAACTTTTTTTGGGGGGAAAAAAATTTGAATTTTTTTGTGTTGTTGGTATCAAATTCAAAATAAACATATATTTAAAAAAAATTCAGTTCCAACATTTGATAATCTTTGTACTATTTTCTATGAAATATAAGTTTTCCATGATTTGCAAATCAGTGCGTTCTGTTTTTATTCATGTTTTACACAACTTCTCAACTTTTTTGGAATTGAGGTCGTGTGTTATGGGTAAAGAGCAACATGGCATTGAAAGCCATGTTCTCAGAGTTGATGGTTGGTTGGAAGCTCTGCCTGAGCACTTCACTAACACAGCTGCCCTGTGCCGCTGTTCATATGCGTGTACCAAATTAACCATGGTGTGAGCTTCTCTTAAAGAGGGGTCAAGTTTGGGTCAGACCTTCAGCAAACATTAGAATCACTTTTTCTCCTGCCAGCTGTCAGAGTCACAGCGATTCAGCCTAATATACTTTTAATGGTGACCGCTATTAAAAGTGGCCTCTTAATTTTTTTCACTGATGCTGTGTGTGTTACCCTTGGGAGAGTTACAGTACAGTATGTTGGCATCCAGTTTGAGTTATGTTATGGAGGATGCAGACAATTGCAGTTGTGATAGGCAGCAGTCGGGATTGAAATGACAGTTAGCAAGTGATTTTATCGTTGTACCCTGTAATATATACTGTACATTTACTGTGCATAGAAAGCTTAAGCACTAAATAGTGTAGGAAAGTTGTGTGGTAAACTGGCATAGTCACCAGTGAAGAGCAGCCACATGCTCATTAGCGTGCTTGTTTCAACACTGTGCTCACTTCAGCGGCTAAACCACAAGGCACAGTTTCAGCAATTACATGGACTGATAAGCCGTCTCTTGTTTACCATGTTAAGTGTATTCAGCGTGTCGCTCAGCATGACAGATCACCCCGAGCTAGTTATACATTTGTAGAACATACAAATATTTTGTTCCCGTCAATCCGCCATCAAGTGCGTAGTAAATTTTTCAGTACATGCACTCATGGCTCGGAGTGAAATGACAAACTAGAAGTTAGCACTATTTACAGAGAGAGAGAAAAAAGCAAAAATTCATAAATCATTGCCTCGGTGATTCAGCTGTCTATATGCCTTTTATATCCAGAAAAGGCATGTCTGAGTGGGATGATGATTCATCTAAACATTTTTTTTTGGTCTTTTCTTTACACATCTTGGTATCTTTTTCAGCATTTTTCCATCATCAAGGCTTCATCACAGCTTTTGCACCCCCCATGAGTCCTCCCATCCGGGCTGCCTCTGATATACATAGACGGTGTCCTTTGCAAAATATCGCTCCATTAGCTCCATTTCTAATCATCATATTCAGTCAGGCATCTTCCAGGCATGCATAATTTATGATGCTTTTATTTGTCTTTTTTTTTTTTTTTTGCTTTCCTTCATGCAACACAACAGTCAGTGGTCCATGAGAAGCTCAGCCGCACCCTGCCGGAGCCCCACAGGGCTGTTTAGGATGACAGGATGCCGTTTGGCAGTGGGTATTGTGGTGTTAATGGTTTGGCCATGGGGCTTAAAGATAGGCTCACCTGACTGAACCAGGACAAAGACCTGAAACAAAGAGCTGCTACAAACAGAAGAGTTACTCTCAGCCCAGTGGCTATCCAAATGTTTCATTAGTTTATGCTGAGGGATTTCAGCCTTCAGGCCTACCCAGCCTACTGTTGCGCAGGTCTGTCCTCCCTCTCTCTCTCTCTCTCTCTCTCTCTGCACTGTCTGTCTCTCTATACATCTAATCAGCTGCTTAAATACGAAGCTGTCCTTAATTCAAAATATGCTGATAAGAAGACTTCTTTGTAATTTGGTCATAATTCAGCAAAGGCCAGGATAATTGTCGTCTCAGTCTGGGAGTCTGAAAGGATGTGACGCACGTCTTCTGGTGTGCAAGCAGTCTGCTAGCTTATCTTTTGGGAGGTGAGGTAACGGGAGTAGCTTCTACCCTCATACAGAGCACTTACACATCTGACCGCAAGAGAATGAAATCAGCGAGCCTGTAATGAAAAAGTGCTCAGTCCTCTGTCGCGTGAAGACACCATTTCTCAGCCAGAGTTGTCCCTGGCCTCCAAAAAGGAATGCCATCATGGTGGGTCTGTGTTCCCACATGACATTTGATTATTCATGCATGGTTCATCTGTCCTTCCTAGCCAGCAGTGAAATAAGGCATTTATGGTCGCGAGAAAGAGTAAGCGAGTACAAGAGAGAAACAGAGAGTAGTCTTGCATCACCTTTCTGCGTGTCTTTCTGTTTAGCTGCTCTATTTGAGAATGACTCAGCAGTCTGCTTTGTAATATCAGACAGTGAATACACCTAGAATTTGTCTCTATTTTGTCTTAAACAAGTCACCAATCTAAAGATTCCAATAACACAGTTATATGTATAAAAAAAATTTTGCATTGTTATTTTTTATTTGAACTACTTTAACTCTTCCAGCTTTGTAATTGCTATCCCCACAATCATGTCCGTGGGAAGACAGGGATCAACTAATGATGATGATGATTACTCTGGCTTTAGAATTGGAAGAAAAAGCAAAAGATCAGCAATAATAAGAGGGCATTGTGAAAGATCTTGGGTCTCCCATAATACACTGCCTGGCCAAAAACAGTCGCACGCTCTAATATTTTGTCGGACCACATTTAGCTTTGGGTTGGCACGGTGGTGTAGTGGTTAGCGCTGTTGCCTCACAGCAAGAAGGTCTGGGTTCGAGCCCCGTGGCCGGCGAGGG
>JAOBAM010000001.1:17828480-17840107 GCA_025212355.1 Notarius kessleri | reverse complement strand
TTGTCCAGGGTGTACCCCGCCTTTCGCCCGTAGTCAGCTGGGATAGGCTCCAGCTTGCCTGTAGAACAGGATAAAGCAGCTAGAGATAATGAGATGAGATGAAACTTTCATATCACTGCGTCTATAACTGTGCGCAAACAATATTGATAATCATCCCATGTGAGGATATTTGGCCCAGTCATACACAGACAATCATAGAGGTCTCTTTGGCAGCTTTCTTGCTCAAAACATGCCCTTCTTCAAATATCTTTTGGTTCAACGTATACTGGATATCTGGGTTCACAGACTTAGAAGTCATAGATCAAGCTGTTTTCATCAGTTATTCATATCCCACTAACACACCTGAAGATAGTATTTGTTTGTCATCAATAGCTAACATTGATACCATGCGTCATCTACTACATCGAGTGGTAAATATTGAGGAGTCCCTACGTGATTCGTTCTAAATAATTGCGTATCCGTGTGTCCCACTAATACCTCACCTCTTATTACTGGGCTGGAAACAAAACCCACCTGATTTTTTTGTGGGTAAATCAGCACGGCTGTGCGACAGACCTGGAAAAGTGGCCTTCGATGACGGACAGAGAAGAGATGGCACAGCATGTCGAAAACATACGTTGCATCTGAATGTTTTCTTGCCCGTCTAACACCAATTTACACACACACACACACACACATCTCATGACCCGTCTCTGCTTGAGAGGGTGTTTGCTGGACAAAAGACCTGAAAACGGGGGAAGGTGGTGGCTGGGGGTGGAGGGAGGGTGGTGTATAAAGAGAGAGAGCCAGTTTAAAGGCAGCGAGACTGAGATAGTTGTCTTGTTAGACAAGCTAACTGTGCAGAATAACACGATGATTTGCCGTCCAGGGTTAGCTGGTATTCAGGTTCCCCATCAGGTGTCTTGGGATTCACTCCCCTCCTGTTGAGAAATAGTCTAGTGTCAACTCCTCATTACCGCACCCCCACCCCACCCCCCTCAATCCCCAAAGAAACACACACACACACACACACACGTGTGTGTGTCTGTGTGTGTGTGTGTGTGTGTGTGTGTGTGCGTGTGTTATAGCACAACTCTTGCAATGAGGTGCTCAATCCACTGTGGTGATAACTCAGGCACTGTGTTAATTGGTATGAAAACAACACTTTGGCAGTATATAATGTTTTATGTGTCTTTCATGTCCTTTATTGTAATACTAATGAGGGGCTGTATATCGGGGAAAGGGGTGGGGGTGGCTCTCCTTCTCTCTCCTCGCTGTGCTGGATAAGCTTCTTAGTGGGATCACCGGAATATTCCGCCCGCCAGGCGACGCAGGCGGAACACAATCGCCCCCTCCTTCATTTGCAATCGGTAATTAGTATGCAAATGAGCCCAGGGGACCACACAAGTACTAGTGTATTACAAGAGTCTGATTATGACTCCTCAGGCTTCTCAGGGATGAGAGTGGAGTGCTGGAAGAGCTCCTCACCTCCATACGCTCCACTGGGCTCTGAGTGCCACCCGCCCACAGGGCTCTCTGATTGGTGCAAGGCCCTGTCAGTTATCACTTTTGCCTTATCTGCCACTGCTTAATTAATATGGCATGTTTGTCATGATCCCATTTGCATATGGGATTATGTTCTCTTATTTATGAATTAGTACTAGAGACTCTGTTCTGTTAAGCATGCTGAAGGCAGTCGCTGAAGTGTCACACTTGTTCCATGTGACTTATTACGAGATCAGAATGAAATTTTGGAGAAAAAAAGAAGGTATTTTTAATGTCAGAAGTGACTATAAGCATGCCATGCCTGTTAGCATCCTAGACTGGCAATGCACCGAGATCAATGGCCAGTTGGTTTTCTATAATGGAGAGGATGACCTCTGAACCTTTGGCTTGAGGTTGTCAGTCTGAATCAGATTCCTTTCTGAAGCACAGCCTGATTCCTGGTTTTCCCCATGACCTGACTTAAGGAAGAACAGAGTGCGTCAGGATCTATATCACCTCGGCTGCCCCCCTCTCTTTGTTCTCACAGCCAGGCAGGCTGGGGATATTGGTGGGAGAGATTACTGGCATATTGATGGCTTAAAATGAAGCTCAGGAGATAGGCTTGGGGCTTCTGCTTGGGTGAGATCAGGCCATGGTTTCTTGCTGTAGCATAGGCTAGTACAATCCTGGTGGTGTCAAGTGGCATAGGAAGATTGGATCCTGGATATGTTGTATGGTCCAAGGGATCCACGTTGGGTACATTTTTTTTTCCGTTGCACTTGATTGGTCAGTTGATCTAGGCTGCCCATTTCTGAGCTAGCCGAGAATCACAAGAGAAGTGGGAAATGGTCATCTACTCTCACATTGATTCCAGGAGCTCATGGAACAATGAACATGTCCGGAAAGCATGAACTTGTGTCCCTCTGTCAACATCTTCATATCTGTAGTGTGTGTTCAAACGTACTCTGTAGTAATATCTTGTAGCAGTTTGAATATGACAGTGTGGATGTTCCTGTAGGCCAAATGCACCACATGGGGCTCATTCCATAAAGCAAATATTATTGCACACCAAAATAATTTATGAGTAGCAACCCCCCACTTCCCACCTGCCAACTCTCCCCCACCTGCAATGAAGCTCCCCTTCCGATCGCTCTCATAGTGGTGGTATTTATGACGGAGGGCTTGTTCCCTGCTTCCATATTTCACGAAAAAAGAGGGGGGTGGGGTTGTAATGAAACACACTGTGCACAGAGGTTTGTGTTGTGACAGCTGTAATTGTGGAGCACATTAAAAGCCGGTGAAGGAACCCTCCACCTTATTTCTTCTGAAAGCGCAGTGTGACAGAAGGAATGGTGGGTAGGGGAATAGGCATTCCACTGAGTGGAGTGAGGGGTTTGATTAGCGCTGTCATGTTCAGGGTGAAAGTCTTTTTGATGGAGTGATTATAGGTGTTGGCTGAAACGGCCTTAGAAGAAGGTAGCATGGTTTTAATGTGTGGTCCGTGATGTCCCTTGGCATATCCACACACACACAAGGGAGACTTAATATGCATGTACACCCTAAATTTGCTTTTTAGAGTCTGGGTTGGGAGGTCAACACAAATGCCACATGAATATCAATTAATCATCTCATCTATTGGTTGCAGGTGCTTTTGGTCAAGGAGGGTCAAGCAACCACCAGTTTTTTACTCAATTAGCAGAAAGCGCATACATGCTGTAGCCTATGGAGACCGGCTTGGGGATGGTTGGTGTTTATTTTAACCTCTTTATTAGTTGGGTCTAGCCCTCATACATACTTCCTAGATTTTGTTTGGGAGTTTCTTGTTGGCCAAACCCTACCATGAAATGGCCCAAAATTGTGACCCAACAGTAAATCTGTTCACATGATTTGCTGTGCTATCTGCATGCAGGCACACAGTGAGGTTAGTGGAGCTTAATGATGCTATTCTGCCAGCCTGCATCAAGTCAATGGTGCTCCATTTCAAGGTGGATGGCTACCGTAAAAGGGTTAAAGCCCATGGAACAAGGCACATACCCCCTGGGAGTCTCCACCAACCCCCAGGGAGGAGGCTTTGTCTCCTTGGGCAAACATTCCCACAGAAAAAGGGGAAAAAGCCATTTGGCTCCCCAGCTTGTGCTCCTTTCACTGGTTGAGGAGGTCTTCCCTAGTCAACAGCTGGACATGACGTGACAAATTGGGGGCTTTGTCTTTCTGGGGAAGCAGAGGGGGTGGCAGAGGAGAAAATTTTGTGAAAGGGTTTGAGCAGGGGTGTTGGGGGGTGGGCGCTCTGGACATTGAAAGGATGCAGGGGAGCCATAGAATGCATTGTGAATCATGGCGACACAATGCAAATTGCACAGTTTAAAGGGAAAATATGTCGGGTCTTTGTTTCAAATTGAAACGGTCCAGCTTATGGAGAGCAAAGTGAAGTACCAATTTTGCACGGGTCAGACAGGGATGGTTAGCCAAGCAGTGGTGATGACAGGTAACTGGGAGCACTAATGCGTAGGAAGACAGTTTCTCCTGATTTCATTTTATAAAAGTCGATTTGGTTAAAAATGAGTTTCGGCAAACCTTGCAAACTAACTTGGAATGGAAAAACATTGCTGTAATTATTTCCTGGCTTCAGAAAGCCCATAAAAGAGCTTTTGAATTCAACTTTTACAGGTACAGGTTAGAGTGGATCAGGAACAAAATGGGCTTTGAAACCTTTTTCAAAAAATAGAGGCATAAACAAAAAAAGTAATGCCTCTGAGTTGCAAAGTCATGGTGGGCTCAGAAGTCCTTCAACAGCCATTTTATGAAGCTGCTCCTCTCACAGAATGAGAAAAGAGATCCCCCACGAATGACCCCGGGTGAAAAAGCTCCGTATTTGACAGAGTCCGCCTCTTAACTTGTTAACTTGCTAATTGCCCGGCAGTCACTTCATGAGCTGAACAATGGACTGCTAGCTGAGCGATGGGGCTCTCTCTTTGAGAGGCCAGCCGAGGGGGCCAGGTGGCCGTACTGGGGAGCAGAAAGGGGCCGGCTAGCCTCGAGTGTTGTGTGTGAGGTCTGGCTTGGTTGCCAAGGGGATGGCAGCCTGATATATTATCTGGAGGAGTATTGGGCTGACCCAAAGAGATGGAGGGGCAGGTGGGGCATGATAGTGCCCCACAAACCCAACTACTACACTACCACCCCCACTCAGCTCTTCTCTGCATTCTCTCTGTAACCTCCATCCTCACTTTGTGTTTGCCCAGTGGAGGCCTGGTAGTGTGTGTGTTGGGAGGGGATCTAAGTGCTAACTGGGATTCAGACTCAGAACATGTTAGGTAATTAGGAAGAGCTTACAGGGCCATTTCCATGACAGCTGCTCCTACTGCAAACACAGCACCGGCCAGAGGGAGCCAGCGCATTGTGATCTGTTTTGTGGGAATGACGTTGCCAAATACAATAGTCCAGCATGTGTGCTGGGTAGGAGTCAAAATGCCAGGAGCCCAAAACTGGTCTGTCTGTTGCTACACAAACACTCATTACGACAGTCAGTGAAGAACCAACAGCACCCAGAGGATTTGACCACCCTATTGTCTTTGCACAGTTGTCTTAATGTGGGATTGAAGTATCAGGAGTTTTCAAGATGTTCCACTTTTGCAGCTTATTCTGTCATTGTACATATGGCCAAAATGTTTATCGGCAACATATCCCATGACCTTGGGTTAAAATGAGCTGCGATGGAAGAAAATATGGAGATTAAAAACAAAGCTCAGCTTTTTAGTGTGCTAGATAGAAACCATACTGGTACTGTCCAGGCCTCAGTGGTAAACAGGACTCGGTTGGAGGGCTGAAGTTAAATAATTGGCTGTAGCACTCGTTCCCATGTGTTAACCATGTTAGAATAACAGTCCTAGCGTGGTCTGTGATTCCATGTCTCTAGGTTGCACTATGGGGCCAAGGGTAAGTGGACTCATGCCTAACTGAGTGTTCGTTCTGTGCGCTGGCAGTTTTGGTGAAACCCAGGTCTTGCCTCAGGCCTTGTATATTTTCCTGGCTCCTCTGTGTTTATCCGCAGCCACTCCGTTTGGCGTCCTATCAGAGGTAACTTATTCTCTCACTCGCATATACCGCAAACCACCAAGATTGTCAGAAAAGGGAGGTGTGAGTTTTTTTCCCAGGCCTGTTTATCTCAGCCTCCCTGACTAGTGCAGAGAGCTTCAAACAGTGTCTGCATGTGTGTGTGGGCTCATGTATGTCACCCCATTTCCAGCTCTCTGAAGTGTGTCCACTTTTTTGCTCTGGGGACTCAGATGTCCTGACGTTACCATAGTTTTCAAGTGTTTGACAGTATCTGTACTATACTGTATCCATATACCCCTCCCTCCTCAGAGTAACTGTACTGTACTGTACTCTGTCCCTGTACCCCTCCTGCCTATTCTCACTCCGACTGTCTGTGCAAGCATACACAGTCCTTAAATAGGGATTTCATAACCACAGTGTTGTAAGCAACCATTTACATGGTTGAAGTAACAGAGCCTATCCCGAGTCTCATACAAAACCCTTTCATTAAAGATGCCGAGCTCATCAATGTTCCCTGGTAGGTTCCCTCTATGTACTGCTGTGCTCTGGACTTATGCCTCCTAATAAGGCACTATTATTTTACATTACCTCCTTAAGTACACCATGAGTAAATCATTACATCTATGAGCCAGCATCGTCTAAAAAGGGATGCAATTAAGTCACTGTAACCTGAAAATCACTGTTTTTAAGAAATCTGGCACACATAAACAGCAATATCATTACATGTGCGCACACGTGCACAAACACACACATGCACGCACCTCCTGGAGAGTGTGCGGCACTCCCCTATGCCACAGCAGATGTTTTTCATGTGGTTCCTTGCTCTGCCTAATAGCCTTCCTGGTCTGTGGCCCTGATGCCGTGTGTGTGTGTGTGTGTGTCGGCAGGAGGAGAATAAGAATTCCTTCAGGCCTCACTGTCAAACAATACAAACATGATCTCTGTATTTGGAGAGAAGCTGCGCACCACTTGATGTGGACCGAAAAAGGGTGCTCACCATCATTTAGAACCACAGACTTGGAATGATAAATTAAAAACCTCTCGGTGTCTTGCCTCTCCTCTCAGTCATGGTCATTAGAGCGCGGGTCGTGGGTACCTCATTTCTCCTGGCTCGGTCTTGCTGTGTGTGTGTGTGTTTGTGTGAAGGGCTTGCACTTGATGGCTTCTGGCTGTGCCCCCCACCCCTTTTCTCTCTCTTTCTCCGTGCTCCCCTCGCCCTCCCCCGGCTGCCCTTCTGCTTGGCATCTGTTAAGCTGCTAAAGAGAAAGCTGTGTGGTGAAACCGGTGCGTCTTGCTGGGTGGATTTGAACAAGCACATGCCTGTTCTACCTCGGTGGCCTATGAAATGAGAAAATCAGCCACTGTGATGCCGACGGGAGCAGGGCTTGGGTGATAAATCTGTGAGGAGGACTTTTTGCATGTGTGTGTGTGTGTGTGTCTTGTATGTGCATAGTTGTATATATGTGTGTGTGTCTGTGTGTATGAGAGAGAGAGAGAGATGCAAAGAAGCAGTTCCAAGATTTAAAGATTTGATTTCACACCAGCAAAGATCTCTGCGTCTGGAAAGCCATCGCCCTAAATGCAGATCACATTAAAACATGTATGAGTTCATTCTTCCTCCTCGATCATCTGCCTTTCTGTCGTTATTCAAATATTCAATAATTCATTCCCTCCTATAAAACAGAGAATTTCAATTCACACATGCAAAACTCTTGATTTCTGTCGCAGCGCCTTAGTAGTGGGAACAAAACCAAGTTTTCAAAGCGTATTCACAAGTGCACAATCTCTATTAGATCAGTGCGATGTCAAGATCTGTATCTGCTCTTTAATGTTGCTGTTTAGACTGGGAGGTAATTTAATCTCATCCTTTGACATTGTTGTCTTAACGCGAAGAGCATTCCGCGGAGAGAGTTAATGACACTCGGAGCAGCTGACCTCGGTTTGGTGCGTCTGTCTGATGGGTCTGATGGAGGAAGACCAAACCATGATATCAACCCTCTTATTGAAGATGGCTACTGTTAAATGTCATGGTGGGGCTGATAGGATCTGATCTGTGGATAGGGGGAAGAGGAAGAGAGCTTCTTTCATCTCCTTGCATCTGCTATCGTCCTCAAAGCAGTGGGACTGAGGCAGGGGGAACACCTGTGTATGTAGTGCACTTTCTGCAGCCAAACATGAGGGTGATTGAAGGACAGGTGTGTGCGTGTGAGTGTGTGGACACATAGTTAAAGAGATAGAGTGCTAAAAAAATGTTAGATGACAGGATTTCAGCATAAACAGTTCTGTTCTCAGTTTGGTTATTGTGTATGTACGTAAAGGTGAAACAAATTCAACCAATCACAATTACAGAAAGCCAAAGGTCACATGCAGAAATGATCTCTTGCGTGTGTGTGTGTGTGTGTGTGTTCATCGCTCGTCCCTGGAGCGGATAGGTTTATGATGTGTCGCTGGTTTCCTGCTCTCCACATTGTTAACCTCCAGCAGACAGGGTCTAGCTGTCACAAGGCTCAAAGCATGTGCTCTCATCTACTTTCTTACAGTGGCACACAAAGCGTGGTCTGATCAGAACCCTGGTCTGATCTTAGCACACAAAAAGTGAGAGATTATCTACATTTATACCTGTAATGAATGAACACAGATAGATAAATAAACAAGCATCTATGGTCACAGCTGCATGAAGAGGATTAACACCCTCAGAGGTGTTGTAAGTCATGCTTGGAACCCACACGTGCAGGAATGGGAGCTGTTTTAAGAGACTCGACCTTCCTGTTGCCCTTTACTCATGTGTATTAGCCAGAACTCTGAGGAAGCACAACTTCCCAATATGCCTCATTCACAGGCCTTGTGGGAGCCTGAACAAATTTAGGATGGGTAACCTCTGTCTAAACAGCCTGACATCAGCTATGGCCTAAGCTCCACTCCTGCATCTGTCCCTGCGTCCATCTTCCTTTTCCTCTTCCTGGCGCCCTCGTGTTGTGACTCGCGACAAATCCTCCAATTTGCTCAGCTGTGTGAAGAGCCAAGGGGGCATCGATATCATGCCATTTCCAACTGATCAGGACCTTCTCTCGGGTTTCACATGGGCCGGAGAGGAGTGCGGAAGGGAACAGTTTCACGCTCCTGCTGTAATTGGACTGCTATACACCAATCCTATCCTGCTTATTGATCTAGGTCTGGCTGGTACTTAACACTTTTCTCCCAGTGAGTGGCGAGCGTGTATATGCATATGCAATAATACTAATTTACCTGAATTATTAGCGAGGGTTGGTTGAAAGGATACCTCTGCCACAGTCTATGAATGCTAGGATAACATCCAATAGGAACTATTTAGAGGCTGGCACTGCCAATATATTAAAAAGCAGGCAACTCCTCCCTTAATCAATGTGAGGAGAGAAGAGGATGCTGGCTCAGCAGGAAGTGGAGCTCACCATTGATTAGTTGAACTTCCTAGGTTAGCTGTCATGGCTTGATGACAGGTGCAGCAGGAAGACCTAACACACACACACACACACGCATTTAAGTATAATCATCATTATCATCATCACTTCTTCTTCTTTTGGCTGCTCCCATACATTCGGGGTCACCACAGCAGATCTGGCATAGGTTTTACACCGGATGCCCTTCCAAGTCTATCCAGGCTTGGGACTGACACTAAGTACGCACTGTCTTGTACAACCTCATTTGCATGTCTTTGGGAAACCAGAGCACCTTGAGGAAACCCACACAGACATGAGGAGAACATGCAGACTCCCCACAGAAAGGTCCCCGTCAGCTTCGAACCCAGAACCTTCTTACTGTGAGGCGACAGAAGAGTGTGCTAACCACTACACCACCGTGCCACCCCACTCTTTATCATCACTATACTCTTTATTTAGTTTCAGAGGTTTTAATGAAGGCCAGTTCTAAGACTTGAAAAACATGCACCATTCTCCCTTTTAAAAGTTCTCTAGTCACCCCTGTCCTTTTAAACACTACCTCACCATTCCCACCATGGTGGATCCCTTAAAACCTGATCCTGGTTGATTTTCAGGCCTGCCTGATCGATTTCCCTGGGTGAAAATAAGAGGATACGAAAGCATGTTAGACTCTCTGGAATCAGATCCAATCCATTAGAGAGATCAATACACTAAAGGCAAAAGGGAGAAAAAAGAGCCCTGAGTGTTGACAAAACCAAATAAATATAGATGCGCGAGAGAGCAGAAATTAGATTACTGTCAAAGAATCTAAGCACAACACTTTTAACCCCTAACCTAACAATCTGTGTTTACACCACAGTGCAAGGGCACGGGAGGGCACGCAGTAACAGACACAAACATGCAGGCAGCATGCGGCCTCACACAGCTGAACCACACACGGGTGCCAGCCTTTGACTCCACAAGAGGAAAATATGCATTGTGTTTTTCTTTTCATATCTTACCAACAGTTAAATCTATTATTTGAATAATAATGGCTGGCTTTTTGCCGTGGTCTATCAGATATATTCCATTGTTTACAAACTGTTAGTCACTCCCTAGCGTGGAAGTTTTACATCGCCGATGTGTCTCTCTTCCAGTTTTTCGATGTCCGTTGGTATGTTTTTCTCTTGTAAAGATGCAAGAAGAATATCTAATGAAGTTTTGGTAGCCTTTCGGGTGTTCAGCGCGTCTTTAGTTTCAGTTTTCAGTTTATTTATTTTGTGGTTAAACCTAGCACTGGATTAGCCTCATCTTCTCTCTCTCCAGGCTGACAATGGAATAATTGTGTGCATGTGCAGCAGAAAAATGTTGTCATTGTATCTTCTCATGAGCTCTGATGTTGTCTTGACAATGTGCAGTATTATAACAATATTGCATGCTCATTCTCCTTGGGTAGAGTGGCATTATACACGGAGGATAAGCGATATGATAATATTGCATGCCATCAATAAACCCACTAGAAGGAAATAGAACACATTTTTATTCCATGGAAAGTGTCCCGCATGTATAATAATGTGTATAATAATGTACTTTATTTTCTGAGAGTGTATCTCATTCATAATACATACAAAACACACAGATTGATGTTGTGACATCATTTTTCTCTTCCTTGTTGAAACAGTCAAAACAATTCTTCACATTTTGAGGGCTTTTCTTTTTGAAAGTGTTGAAAGCGAAACGCAAAGAAAAAAAATTACATTTAAAAAAATAAATATGTACACGTGGACAATCTGCAAAAGCAAAGAGTTTTTCCTTTCTCTTTCAAGGTTAGATGTAATATATTTTGGATTTTGTGGTTGAAGTATGAGCCCAGGATTTCTTCTCTATTAATCAGCTCCAATATGTCTGATTTCTTGGCTTGCCATTTTGCAGCCCGGGCCTTGATGCCGTGAATGTCTCGTTTTTCTGCTGAGCTCCTGTTACGCCTTGTGCTTGTAATTAACATGCCTTCCCACTCAGTGTAGATGCATGGAGACAGCTGATAGCGTTCCTTTTTTCTCCTCTGTGTGTAATTTTGTACCTTCTCTTCTTTCTTCTTATTGTTTCAATGAGTGTGTGTGTGTGTGTGTGTGTGTGTGTGTGTGATAAGGAAGGTCAGACTGAAAAATAGAAGTCACTTCAATTCAATGTAGCAGGTCCTGGGGGTGATGAAGGGTCTCAGGGGCGCCTAATTCACACCGGTGGACATAGTGCTTGAGCATGCATTATTCTGCAAAACCTGACTTTTTTTTTCATCACTATTGTGTCCACGTGTGAATGTTAGCTGTTGCAGAGGTGGCAAGAAAATCCTAAGAAGAAAAACTTTGGACATATATTCAGGATATACGTACATGATTTGAAATTGGTCGAGATTTGTGCTAGTTTTCTAATGCATAAATTTACACACCCTCAAGAGCATAAGTAGGATACAGGTTTTTTTTCCATAATTAATGGGATTTTCATGAATACCAAATTTCTTGACCCATACTAACAATTTTCACATAAATACTTTCAAATCCACCTTCATAAATAAGGACCATTATGTTTTAAAAAGGCTGAAATAAATGTGCGTGTGTGTGTGTGTGTGTGTGTGTGTGTATATGTTGTATAGTGTTGTATCATGTAATATAGTGTAGAGGTTAGCGGGGTTAAATTCCTCTGGTACAGAACATG
>JAOBAM010000001.1:17453639-17464812 GCA_025212355.1 Notarius kessleri | reverse complement strand
GGGAGAACATGCAAACTCCACACAGAAAGGCCCCCGTCGGCCACTGGGCTCAAACCCAGAACTTTCTTGCTGTGAGGTGACAGTGCTAACCACTACACCACCATGCCACCCTTAAAGTGATGTAATATAATGGTAATAATGCCTGTGTGCCAACTTTTTTTGAGTGATGTTGCAGGCATCAAATTATAACTTCTTTTATATTTACAGAATACATCTAAACTGCATTTCCACAGACAAAATGCAAAGTGTGCTTGCTCAGCTGTAGCAGATGGTCACCAGCAGTAACTGGATCAGACATGAGACCTCACGCTCTAAAATGGATCAACATGGTCTTTACACTACAACAAATGCAAAAGAAGTGCATAGAACAAAACCATGAGTTATTTATGCCCTTTATCGCTCTGACAAAGGCATTTGATTCAGTAAGCAGAGAAACATTGTAGCAAGTGCTGCACAGACTTGGCTGTCCACAAAAGTTTACCAACATTGTAAGACAACTCCAGGATGATATGCAAGTGCAGATTAAAGTAGATGGAACAACATCTCGCTCCTTCCCTGTCACAACTGGAGTGAAACAGGAGATGTATTGGCTCCTGAGCTTTTTATTCTGTATTTTGCAGCGGCCCTGTTTGTTGCACTCATACATCTGCTATGTAACATGGGTGTAGGTATAAGGTATCGCACTGATGGAAGTATTTTCAAAATTCAGAGACTGAAAGCTAAAACCAAATGCCTTCATGAGCTTGTTAGAGAGTTTGTGGTTGAATCTGAACAAGATCTATAGCAAATCATGACAGCCTTTTCCATGGCCATGAAACAGTTTGGCTTAGTGATCAACACCACTAAAACTGTGGTTATGCACCAACCTGAACCTGGATCAGCTCCATATAACATCGGTATTGTCCTCGATGACCAACAACTTGACGTGGTGCAGCAATTCACGTATCTGGGCAGCATAATAACACCAGACAACTCAATTGATAAGGAAATTGAGAATCACCTTAAGAAAGCCAGCAGTGCATTTGAACGACTCTTTAGCCGAGTTTTTAACAACAAACATCTAAAGACCAACACGAAGATACAAGTATATCGTGCTGTAGTACTAGCCACACTGCTGTATGGTTGTGAGGGTGCTGTATCACTGACATCTGGGACAACTGTTGGGAATTAAATGGGATTGAGTAACCACTACTAAAGTTCTGGAATGTGCAAACATTCCGAGTATTGAAGGTATTATATGTCAAACTCAACTCCAATGGGCAGGACATGTGGTCAGAATGTCAGATGCACATTTGCCGAAAAAGGTCTTTTTTGGATAACTCTGCAGAGGCACTTGTAATAGAGGATGTCCCAAGAAGAGATATAAAGACAATCTCAAAGTCTCTCTCCAAAGTTTTGGTGTATCCCCTGACAACTTTGAATGCCTTGCTGTCGACAGAAGGAGATGGAGAAACCTGTTGGCTCAGGGTTGTAAAACCTTCAACACAAGTAGAAATGCCAAGAGAGATGAAAACAGGTCACTGCAAAAAGTATGGCAGCAAACTCTATCCATTGATGGTGCCTTCTCTTGTAATGTTTGCAGAAAACTATGCCGCTCCAAGACTGGCTTGCACAGCCACCAAAGGAAACATCATGTACTGCTCATATTAACTCTACTGATCCTGTCTCCACAGGTAATGCTGCTATGTTAGCAGCAGCATTACCTGTGGAGACAGGATCAGTAGAGTTAATATGAGCATCACGTTTACAAATGACAATCTGCTTAGGGAGTAAAATGGCATCTAACAGTTCTTTGAGTGTATGATGTGCTATAGGTTTTCCTGTAAATATTAGGAACCCATGATGTTTCCACAACATACTAAAATCATGTGCTATTCCAAAAGCATACCTACTGTCTGTGCATATGGTCACTATCTTACCTTCTGCAAATTTACAGGCCTCTGTGAGTACCACTAGTTCAGCAGCCTGTGCCAAAAAGTGACTTGGAAGCGACCCTGAAACAAGGGTTTCATGGGCAGAAACCACTGCGCTGCCAACAAAGTTCTTACCCAAGTCTGGATTTTTTGAGGCAGAGCCATCCACAAAAAGCCTGAAGTCTGGGTTTTGCAAAGGAGCCTCGCTGAGATCAGAGTGAGGTGAAAAAAATCTGGGAAATGGTGGACATGCAACAGTGAGGCTCACTGTCATCCTCCATGGATAACAGTGTCACAGAGTTTAAGAGACTCTGCCTCAAAAAATCCAGACTCGGGTAAGAACTTTGTTGGCTTCACAGTGGTCTCTGCCCATGAAACCCTTGTTTCAGGGTTGCTTCCAAGTCACTTTTCAGCATAGGCTGCTGAACTAGTGGCACTCACAGAGGCCTGTAAATTCACAGAAGGTAAGACTGTGACCATATGCACAGACAGTAGGTATGCTTTTGGAGTAGCACACGATTTTGGTATGTTGTGGAAAGATCATGGATTCCTAATATCTACAGGAAAACCTAGAGTACATCACACACTCAAAGAACTGTTAGATGCCATTCACTGTGATGTTAGGCATTTTGAGTAACACAGCATTGTATCTGAGCCACATACTGTATCTGACAGATGAGATGTTTTTTGTTCTAGGAGAAGAGCAGAAACAGCATGTGGAACCAATAATGTTAGCTCTGAATAGCATACTATGTCTCGTGAGGCTACTACGACCTTTCCAGCGGTGGCAACAGCTCTGAGACACAGCAGTAGTCCAACTGCGACAGGGTCAAGTTTAGCAGAATAATGTGCAACTGGTTGTAACTTACCTCCATACTGTTGTAATACTGACATCCTACATCCTGATTTCTCATCGACTATCTGGACGAAAGGACAAGTGGGGTCTGGGATCCCCAGTGTGGGAGTGCTCTAGAAAGCTAACTTAAGCTTGACAAACGCATCTTCCACCTCAGTAGTCCAGGTCACCTTATCATGAGGCTGTAGTCCCTTGCCATGGATCAGTGAACTGAGGGGAAACTCAACAATAGCATAATTAGGAATAAATGCATGACTATACGAGCACATACCCAGAAGTGACATCATTTGCTTTTTGGTTAAGAGTTTTGGTATATTTTGTATGGCTATGATTCTTTCTGATCCCAGAGACTTACCCGAGCCTGACACGGTGTGTCCAAGAACTTTCACCTCTGTTTGGACTATTTGGTGGTATTTGTGAAAGAATAGTATGGGGTTAGGAATATTAGGAGCTTAAGCTCTTACAGCTGCATTTACTGCCTGCAGGTCTTGTACAAATCTCCACTCAGTGGGTTGGCCTGGCTCAGTGTGTTTCTTAACCGGGAAAATGGGAGTGCGCATGGGGGAGTCAGGGTAATCTACAATTACCCCTGCTGCCTATAGAGAATTAAGCATGGGCCTAATGCCTTCTATGGCTTCAGGTTTCAGGGGATACTGGGATCTAAGATCAGATTTTGGGGTGATCACCACTGGCTCAATACCCTTTATCAGCCCTACGTCATGTGCCCAAAGCCATTTAGGGGCCTCCGCTAAACACGGGGAGTCAACTGTAAGTTTAGTAAATTGCCATCCTGACCACATCCCTGGCACAGTTTCTTCACCAGTTAACACTACGTCTCTCTTTACAAAGACAATGAAATGCAGATTAGTTTGAAATGCATTCATTTTTTTACTGTACAATACTCTTGGATCAGTGGTATATTGCCAATCACTTGCATTTACACACTTCAACACCCATGGGCACAAATCCTTCCACCCATCTCCTTGATGTTTTGCCAATGACACGTGCAAAGCTATGTGTGAATTAAACGGCAGTTGATAATCACTTGGTAGTTGTACAATCACGGCGCATCTGTGACTATTCCAAAATAACTTCTTTAATAACAGTTTCTCACGCCCCCCACTTTCCTTAAACCAGTCCTGCTCAAATTTAACATCTGGGTGCCTGCGGCTAATGTGAGTGGTGCAATGTAAGTTTTCTGATTGCATATAATCAGTACTAATTGGGCTAGTGTGTGTTTTTGTCATCTCAACCAGCTCCCAATTCATATTCAGAACATCTGAGGGCTCCAGCCTCTACTCATACACATAAAGGGGTGGAGATGGGTCTAACTTAACCATTGTCATGATTGTGCCCTCCTCATCTGGGATTTCACCTGTAACCCATCTGGGGTACTTAGGAGACTTATGCCCAACCTGTGCATCAGGTCTCTCCCTTGCAAATTTACTGGGCAACAATGGGACAACAAAAATGAAACAAATGTCTCAGACTCACCCAGTCTACAGAGGAATGGCTCAGTAAATTTCTTGAGGACCTGTTGTCCTGAGATGCCCACAGTGATCTGGGATCAGCTGCTGATCTTTGGCTGTGTGAAAAACTCTGAGGCTCTAATAACAGTGTCCCGCTCCCAAATCTACTAAGAAATCTAAACGCTTATTAGAGACTGTTAGAGGTGTATAGTATAATGCATATGTACCTACTTGTTTACTTTCCCTACTCTCTGTGCAAGCTGTAGTAAGCAGTTAGCACAAAGCAGATTCTTCATTGCAAGAAGCTTGAGTGACTGGGACTGGCAGTCAGTCCGACATCTCGGTAATCTTGGGACCCTCACCACTTCGATATTGCAGACATTGGTCACACCAGTGATCAGGTGAGCCACAGATGAAGCAGCCACCTTGATGCTGTCGACCTCTTCCTCTCCCATGAACTCTTCCACATGCCCTTCTGTGTCCTGCTCCACACTGCTGACTTGCTTGCATAACTTGCACTATTGCAAGCATGGCCTTGTGAAGATGGTCATCCTTTTTTCTCTGTTTTTGCTGCATCTTCTCATTCAACCTCTTCTCTGCACTTACTACATGTCTCTCCACCTCGGCAAGTTTGCACGCCTCCCATGTGACAGCCATCTTTGACCATCTTAGCTATGTCAAGCTTCAGGCCAATGAGGAAAGCGTTCTTTAGGTGGGCTTCATAAGGTTTTACGTCCCCACTGGTCACCATGTTGGTCGGCCTTTTGAGCCCCGAACGTGTATCATGAACTATGGTCAGTCTCTGCAGGTATTGTGTTGCTGTCTCATCAACCTACTGCTTACAGGTTGTTATTTATGTGATGTCCATTTGGACTGGAAACCTCGTTCTAACAATGTCCTGCAATCCAGTAACGAACTCTCGGTAGGCCCGGTTTCTAGTGTGCATCCAATCTGGGTGGTTTGCATGCTCTTTTTCTTCAGGAAACTTGTCCTGGATCTTGCTAAAGTCCAAACCTAGTTTCTTTGCAAACACTTGGCACAGTTCATAGCTGGTTGGGAGGTACGTTTTACAGAAGCTGTCAAGTTCCTCAGCACACTTAGGACCACCATGCTGTCTGGGATCCTTTATCTCAGCAGCCATCTGCATAATCTCTTTGGGCTCCAGGCATGGAAGACCATAATTGGGCCATCTGGACCAGCCACAACAACCATTGGTACTGTGCAAACCTCCCCATCTTAATCAGCATGCACTGAGGAGCCTTCAGTTCCCTTCTTTATTGTGTGAGACCTTGTGTGTGATGGCACTGGGGTACATGTCACTACCTGAGTGGATCGTTCACCTTGTTCAAATTCCTCTATGGATTGATTATGGTCATACACTTGTTGACCAGCAGAGGGTGGCACAGGCACTGTTTCTGGAGGCTGAGAAGAAGACAGAGGAGGAGGGGAGGGAACAAATAGTAACTCATATCCAAATCCTGCATCGGGTTCAGTTTTGGGCAAATGCCAGCATTCCTCTGCGAAGCTCCAGGCACATGGGGTGGCGGAGCAGTTGATGGCTGGTGCATTGAAACTGCAGGAACAGAAGCACTAGAATTCTGGTTAGTTCCCTACTGTTCTAACTGACCCTGACATGTATGTGAATTGACCCATTTATCCCTTACCGCAGCTTCCGTTTGCCACACTTTAAATGCACCCCAAATCAACCTGTATTCTATATTCCTTCTTCCTTTTCTGTTATCCTCCTCTACTTGCTTCAACCTTTCCTTGAGATTCTGTATCTGATGCACACAAACTGCCTCCCTCTGGGAAACCACATCATTCTATCTACGTCCTAAATTGCTTACATGAGTCCGGTCCATAATTAGTTAACATAAATTTAATGTTTGGAGAAGGGGGGGTAGGTTTCAGGAGTTCTCAGTTTCTGATTGCTTTGTTCCTTTTTGTCCCATCTTACTTATATGTCTCAGAGGAACTGCAAAGACAGTGTTTTATGCTCATGTTTACCCCAAATGTGTCAGGATTACGATTGCTTACTGATGTTCATCAAGAACAGGTAGGTTTCTACTCTGCCCAAAACCTTACTTAAAAGAGCAGAAAGGGTTTCTCTCTCAACCTGGTATGTATTCACCTTCTCAAAAATACGCACACCGATGGGTCCACCCATCTACATACACGTCTACTACAGTTCACTGCAACACAAATCATTTGTCATTAATTTATAAGAATAGGGGAAAAAAAGCTTTCTCACCACAAGATCATTGGATATCAGTGGCAGCAGGGATCCCCTGTCGTCCATCAATCAGTCTGTCTCCTGGGAGCTCATCAGACTCGATAACAAGGTTTTCTCCTCAAAGGATCTGAAAATTCCTGCTACTCACAATATCCTGCCAACTATGCCAAGGAATTGTGGTGGAAAAATGCAATTAACACATTGAGACTGTTAGGAAAAAGCAAGCAGAAACTCGACTTTTTTATACTTTTGCAAAAGTAGGCTTCTAGCAGTGTTTATCATGTGAAAACAGATTGGTTGGTCAAAAGATTTAACCAAACACTTAAAAACATTATTTGTAAGTTCATTCATGGGAATGCTAGAAACTGGGATAGGTGACTAGACCCTCTGTTTGTAGTGTGCAAGGTCCCACAAGCCTCCACTGGGTTTTCCCCATTTGAATTGCTGTATGGGTGCAAGCCCTGTGGCATCTTAGGCATCATTAGAGAAAACTGTGAGGCAGGACCTTCTCAAAGCAAAAATAAAATTCAGTTCGTTATTGACCTGAGAGCAAAACTCCATGCACTGAATCACATAACCCAGGAGAATTTGGTACAGGTGCAAGAATGTCAATCTTGCCTATACAACAGAGGGAGATGGCTGGGGTCACATGATGCAAATGGCTGAGTAGCAGCTCATTGTCTGTGCTCCCGCAGCTCAGTATCCTTTTGGTCATTTTTTTTTCAGAGAAAGTGTGGTCACAGTGAACGGTTGTCCTAGTCTAGAAGTAGGAGAATGCCCGGCACTCAGAGAAAACTCAACCTTATCACAAAATCCACTAAATCAGGAGAAGTTCAGTCGCCCCGGAGCAGCCAAGCTAACATGGCGGACAATCCGCCGCTACTTCTGGGTCAAGTCAACGCTGACAGCTTGGTGGAAAGAATAACCACTGAATTGCTCAAAGGTGTGGAAGCTTCCTTTGACAAAAAGATTGACCCAGTTTTGAAGAAGCTCAAGGCTTGTTCGTCCAAATTCACCACACTGGATACACAGATTACAGAAGCTGAAAGCCGCATCTCAAACTCCAAGGACGCCACAGCAATTCACATCACTAAGCTCTTTGAAGTCGAGAGCAAGCTGGAGGTAGCCCTGGATAAGATCGATGATCTAGAGAACAGGAGCCGGCAGTGCAACATACTTGTCATCAGGCTTCCTGAAGGCAGCGAAGGTGATAACCCTGTTGCTTTCTTCAAAACCTGGTTGCCGGAGCTGCTGAAGGTTAGCTTCAAAGGAGGATCTGTTAAACTGGATCACTGCCATCGTGCCCTCACACGTCATCCCCTTCCCGGACAGCAGCCCCGGGTTGTTATCATAAAGCTCCACAATTTCCAGGACAAAGTCTGGATCATGCAGGTGGCAAGGAAAACTCAGTCTCTGGTTGAAAATGGTGCCCCAATCAGGATATTTGAGAATTTTTCTGCAGCTGTTGTACGGAAGCGACAGGAATTTTACCCAGTAAAACAACAGCTCCACTTTAGGTTGTAATCACTTAAAATGGAGGAGTTTAAGTATCTCGGGGTTTTGTTCATGAGTGAGGGTAAGGGGGAGTGGGAGTTGGACAGATGGATCAGGGCAGCGTCAACAGTGATGCAGATGCTAAACCGGTCTGTGGTGGTAAAGAGAGAGCTGAGCCAAAAGGCAAAGCTCTCAATTTCCTGGCCCATTCATACTGTAAATTCCCACTCTCACCTATGGTCATGAACTATGGGTAGTGACCAAAAGAATGAGATTGCAGATACAAGCGGTAAAAATGAGTTTTCTCCGCAGGGTGGATGGGCTCTCCCTTAGAGACAGGGTGAAAAGCTTGGTCATTCAGGAGAGACTCAGAGTAGAATCACTGCTCCTCCACATCGAAAGGAGTCAGTTGAGGTGGTTCGGGCACGTTGTTAGGATGCCCCCTGGATGCCTCCCAAGGGAAGTTTTCTGGGCATGCCCCACCGGGAGGAGACCCCAGGGCAGACCCAGGACACACTGGAGAGATTACATCTCTCGGCTGGCCTGGGAACACCTCAGTATTCTCCCAGAAGAGCTGGTGGAGGTGGCTGGGAAGAGGGAAGTCTGGGCTGCTCTGCTTAGGCTGCTACCCCCGTGACCCGGATCCAGATAAGCGGTTGAAGATGGATGGATGGATATTAGTAAGTAGGAATGTCCTAAACACTGAAAATTTCAGAAACCAACTGGTTATTAGCTCATCTGGCTGACAGGCCAATGAGTTTATACCATCATGTGTTGTCCATCATCTGTCCAGTGTCGTCCACATTTCACGAAAATCACTTCTTCTCTCTCAATTCTTCACCAATTTTTATTCTTTTTGGCAGAAAGGTAGGTCTTCCTGGGGTGCATATGGCTTCTACCCAAATTTGCATAATTGCAATTAATAATGAAGATATGGACTAATTAAACCCTAACAAGCAGTTTTCACACAAATTGCTTCTTCTCCCTCAATTTTTCACCAATTTTGATTCTTTCTGTGATGAAGGTAAGGGTACCTAGGGTGCATATAACTTCTACCCATATTTGCTTAATTACAATTATTAATTAATTTATGGACTAATTAAGCCTTAATAAGCAGTTCAACAAAAATCATCACTTCTTGGTCAATTCCTCACCATTTTGGATTCTTTCTGGCAAATAGTTCAGTATTCCTAGGGTGTACATAGCTTCTATATATAGCTTGTGTATAGTGTATATAGCTTGCAACATTTATTGCGCAGGGTGGCCCACTTTAGATCTTCTTCTGGACTAGAAGGGGCCAGAGTGAGCTACACCGTCATTGACGGTCTTGTTATATATTTGCTTGAACACAGATTTAATCCTTACAGCGTTCCTCAAAGCTGAGACGTTGTTGTATGTAGCAATATGCTGTCTGTTGTTCAGGCTAAATAAATAGAAGACATGTTCAGCTGTAACTCATTTCCTGCTTTGTTATGATAGTGTAAACTCTACTGAGGTTTACAAGAGCTTGTTTTTATATCACCTGCAAGTTGGGGCAAAAAGTTTAGACTACTATGTCAGTGAGCATGGCAGTCCTGTCATGAAGTCTTGATGAGGAGGATTAGTCTGTCTGACAGATAACACACCTCTCCTATGGATGCATTGCTGTTCCCCCCCAATCCAATTGCCCATGTTTCCTATATCACCCTACACAGACAGGATTCTCCAGCAGCTTACAGGTTGTATTTACCATCAATTCAGGCATTCAGGCTTACCTGCACCTTTTCTTTCTTTCTCCTTTTTCTTTTCTTCAAAATCCCACCGGCTGTGTTTTTAATCTACGTGGCTTTGGAGTGAATAATAAACAACGCCATATGTGACTGAAATTTCACCTGATATCATATCACCCTTATTTGCTTTAGTTTAAAAGTGGAATTAAATCTGTTTTTCCAACTGTAGCTAGGATTAGCAAGGCTATTCGTCTCAGAGAGAGAGAGAGAGAGAGAGAGAAACCAAAAAAGAGAGAAGGAGGGTGGGAAGGAGGGTGGGAGATAATCCACTTCTTCCTATCCAAAGAATCCCAATGTGGAGTTTGATTATGAGAAGTGCTTCAATAATGAGGTGAACTGTGGTTATTTCCTCCCTGTGGTTTACCACAAATATGCCTGAATCCCATCGCTCAGCTCCTAGAGGGTTTTTTTTTTCTTCCAGGCATCGTTCTTCACTACCCTGAAGGATACAACACTACACATAATTTGCAAAGACAGATTTCCTCCTTGAACAAACAGAGCTCAGTGGTGGTAATGTTGGCTTTTGTTTGGTCCTTGTTGAATAAGTAACACACTTCCTCTGTGGGTATTGTGAACACAAAGGTAGCAATTATGGCCATTGAGAATTCACACATATAACACATGAGCAGCTGGGAATGTAACACTTAATGTGTGTTTTATGTCTCCGTAATTGAGTCTGTGCAGGTTTATAATGGAATATTCAATGTATTTTTGTGTATCTTAACTATTTCACACAAGAAAATAATTTGCTGTTTTGGTTGTTGTTTTTTTTCCCCCCTTGACTAACCTGTTAGATGTCTGGCTAACCAGTACACCAGTGGTTTCTTTCTTTTTCAGGACATTCCAAACTGGTGTATTGGGTATTCCCAATGGCACAAGACTTTTACCTCTTTTCTCTTTTCTCAGCTTCAGAATGGCTTGATTTTCTCCCATAGACAGCTATCTGGTCTTGATATTGGTTTATCCTTTTTAACAACAATTACAGTATTCACAGGTGAAAGCCAGGGCTTAAACCAAGAGTAAATATTCACATTTATTAATTGTAACAATTCACACAAATCAATTAGCATAAAGGGTTACAAAGTGCATTTTTTGCACTCAAATCACTGGCTGGTCCAGACTTGTATTTCTTGCTCTCATTATATTGCATTACATTACATTTTATTACATTACTGGTATTTAGCAGACACTCTTATCCAGAGCGATGTACAACATACCCAGAGCAGCCTGGGGAGCAGTTGGGGATTAGGGGCCTTGCTCAAGGGCACTTCAGCCATTCCTGCTTGTCAACTGGTGACCTTTTGGTCCTAAAGCTGCCTCTCTAACCATGGTAGGCATTAGGCCATAGCATTTCCTTCTCATTTTATAGACTCTCATTTATTTATAAATAAATAAAAAATAAATACTGCAGTGATATTTGATGTAAGGTTAAAATCTAG
>JAOBAM010000001.1:16291408-16308961 GCA_025212355.1 Notarius kessleri | reverse complement strand
ACACTAAACACAGAGACTGAGCTAAAGCAAGGGATCTTTCAAAAATATGAGGAGGAAATGTGCTTTCATTGTCTCCATCTATCTAGTCTTGCCTCCTTAGACCTCCCTCATTCATGCCTGCCTAATTTAAAAAAAAAAAAAAAGCTGAAGCTTTCTGCTCAAGTGTGAAACACTTTTGTTTGCAGATAGCTTTGTTCACACAGGGGTCCTGTTCACATTAACATGTGTCCTGGGTGATCGGGTCACAAGTGGACGGTCGAGACGCATGGCCGTTCACACCTGGTGTTACGAATACATCTTCAGTGACCACTTGTGATCGGATTTCATACATCATTTCCACCGGAGAACGGCTGTCATGCACATGTATTATGTCAGTCAGGAATGTCCAAAAAATTACATTCCATGTATCTTTACAGGCTGTTTTAAAAGTTTTAATCGCATGGTCTTCTGCTGTACCATATTTAATGGTCTGCTAACGACACTTCTAAATGAATCAGAGATGAGATGATGAGTGAAGCTATAAAAAGCAACGTTTTTTGTCGCTGCTGTTAGAGCATCGTCCTTATTCATTAGCCTAGTGATAGAGAGATTAACCGTTAAGCGCAATAATGCCCTTTTCCGACTAGGGCAATCAAGCTTATACGTCCCACATGATCTCCAAATGTGGTCTGGGTCATTGGATCACAATGCGTCTTTTAACAAGACATCTTTGACCACACCTGTACTTTAGCCATGGCCTAATGTTTAGAGAAGCAGCTTTGGGACCAAAAGATCACCGGTTCGGTTCCCTGGACCAGCAGGAATGACTGAAGTGCCCTTGAGCAGGGCACCTAACCCCCAATTGCTCTCCATGCTGCTCTGGGTATGCTGTATATCGCTCTGGATACGAGTGTCTGCTAAATGGCATTAATGTAATGTGCTGTCCACTTATGATCTGATCACCCAGGATGCATGTTAATGGCCTGGTATCTCACATTCATGCTGCAATGCCCTTAACCTGTCAGATTCTGACTAGGATAAGCGCTTGAGGGAAATGTCCCAGGAGTGAGGAAATCAATGTTTTCAAAATGCTTGTAATATTCCATGTGAAAACACATGAGCTGTTGAGAAGTTTTAAAAAGCCAACTCTTGCAGGCTGTATTGGAGTCCACCTTTTGTTTTTGAGAGCCATTCTGACTCCCGATTTCCTGTATACATGAAAAGACTAGAAAAAAGATAATTGTTTATTTTACTAAGCCAACATTCTGAAATTTGAATGTAATTTATGAAAGCTGCAAAAAAAAAATACAGAGGAAGAAAAAAGTGAAAAAAAAAGTGAGAAACCATCCATGGGCCCCACTTGGGTTAGACCTCCAGAGTAGACCTAGTGTTAGGAATTCTGTTGTTTATATAAACTGTAATCTTTTCCATTCCGAGTCAGGGGTTGGAAGGGGTGGCTCCTTCTGAGAGGGGCTGCTGAGCTTGTTCTGGTGTTTATTCAGTGTCCCACCGCCAGGAGATGTTTACAGGACCATATTTATGCTACTCCCCAGCTAGAGGGCCTGCTTACTCGTGCTGTCTCTCCTCCACCCTTTCTCTCTCCCTACATCTAAACAGGACCTCCCAGTGTGAATGCCCCAATGCTGGCACACTGCACCCTCCAAATGGTTTGCTCCAACTACCCCACCCTCCTCCCCCAACTCCTTCTACTTTACCACTATCCTAAAAGAAACCCCCATTTCCCAAACAACCAGACTACACTCTTCTTCTTCCTTTCCACCTCCTCTTTATACAGCTTTGTCTCAATCTTTAGGATAAAGAAGAAAAAAGAAAGTCCTTTCACCATCTGACTTCATTCAAACTCTTGGAGAATGTCTGAACAGTTGTGGTGCCAAGAAGCCACCCTGGGGGTATTTAGATTTTTTTTCAACGTACTTCTCTGTTCTACTCTCTTCTCTAACTAAGCCATTTTTATGTTGTGGGCCTGTTTGAGGCTGCTCTCAAGGTTGTGGTCGGGATCCAGCAGAGCCCAGATTCAGCAGAAAAACACTACTATTTGCTCTTTTTTTGAGCCAGACATTTAAGTGAGACAGGGAAAATAGCAGGCCAAAGGCAGTGCTCCGAGGCTTTTTGAATTTTGGTCAAGGCATGCCTGACCATTTGAACCCATTGATGAACTGGGCAAACATCCCTCTTCTGTGGTGGCCTCTTTAGGCACAGAAGCTCTCAACCGTATGATTGGATATTTGATGTACTCCCCAAGAGAAGGGTTGAGAATGTGTGTGTCGCCACCCAGTGAGTATTTACGTGTTTACGAGCAGCTGTTACACACTCTTGATGTTTTCTACATTTGTTCTAGTGATGAAGCAAGACTACTAAGGGTGGCCTGAACTTCTGGAGCAAGAGTGACGAGACCAGGTGAGGAGTGAATGATGGCCACCTGCACACCTGTCCTTCCTGCTCTAACCATGAATACCAACACAACATCTGTTTCTTTGCCTAATGATAAAAATGCCTAAAACTCTTAGCTTACACAAAACCTGGACTTATAGTAGTCTGAAAAGGAAGAAAAAAAAAAAAAAACACACAAAAAGAAACCTCCATAACTCTGGACAGTTTTCAGTATGTGTGAGTAAGTGGGCCGCCAAAAAAAAAAATCGCCAAAGCTTAACGTAGGGATTATATAATCAAAAGCATGGGTAAGACTGTCAATCACTCACCTCATGATGAAGTCAAACTCAGAGCCAGCCAGCATAAGTACCCCAAGTAGAGTAGAGATGGCACCATCCATCACAGGTGCAAACATGTGCTCTAGAGCCACACTTGAGCGTGTGTTTCTGTCCCCGATGGCAGTCAGGAAGCCCTGCAAAGACAGGGAGTGAATCAGCCACTGTGTATACCCTTCTTTTTAATTTAGAAATTAAACTAAATTCTGATAATGATTTCTTCCTTACCAATGCAATATGAACAGTAAACTCCACTCCAATGCCAACAGAGGCAATAAGGATAACCACAGGGATGGCACTCAGCTTGATACCGATCAGGCCCATAATGCCAAACAGCTCTACTGTCATCATAGCCAAGATAAAAACCTGAGGAGGAAATTAAGACAGTTTTGTCAAATGTGTAGCATATCACCAATCTTGAGCCATCTTTGGTTGGGCAAAAGGCCCCACCACCTTGTGTGGAATGTTTCCCAGTTATTAAACTTACAGCCGCCCCCACCCACCACAAACTGCCCCCATCCCAAACACAGCACTGATTAATGGGTTTAGCAGACCAAGGTCGCAATTGGGCAGATCTGTCCAGTCCCCAAATATCTGGACAAAGGCAATTTCAAGTAAAAGGTTTTACGAAAGCTTTGCCACTCCTTTGCATTTCTTTAAGCGCCAAGTAAAATGAGTGCGGTAGTGTACACATGGGTATATGTGTGTTAGATCCCTCTGGACAACCTTCCCTTCTCTCAGAAAAGATTCTTGTGCGACAGTGTTATTTAGATATATGAGCTTACCGATGCCCATTAGTTAGTGCCACTCTGACTGACAAGGAAGAAAGTAATTCCATTGTTGGGTTCTGAACTTTCCAAGCTAACAAAGCTCTTCCTGTGGAAATAGGTATAAGCAGGGCAAGGGGAAAAGTGGACTTACGATAATTCCTGCTGTCCAGGGATTGAGCAACAGGATGGCACACACCAGGAAGGTGCAGGCCAGCACCACACTGACAGACAGCAGGAACCAGTGGCGCAGACCAATGTACTGCTCCCAGAAAAGGAACGGGTATCCATTGGGGTAGTTTGGGATGCCCTTGCGCATAAATTCTTCACAGACGGAGCGCACACTCTCAATGGCCTCAATGAAGTCTGAAGCCTGCCGAAGACCATTCAGGTAGAAGGGGAACTGAGCAAACTCCAGAGGCTCAGCAGCTGGGACTGGGAGAAAAAGACAGGGCATTAAGACACGATGTGTGCACAGACATAGAACAGTTCATCGAGAAAGAGTTTAAGGAGGACACTTACTACGTAGGTTCTCTCCAGTGGTATCATATTTGTCATGGATCCACTCATGAGGGTGGGGATAGAAATTGGCCTGTGATGCAGCATAGCCTAGCGGATCATTACTGACCCATACAGTCAGGTAGATGTAGAAGACCTCTTGGGGAATCAGACCATCATTATCTACCAGGCGGCGAGATGTCAGCTAAGACAGAAACAAGTCTGAATGAATACTGGCTTCTGCACCTTAACTGAGATATCAGACACATCCTTAAACAATCAAACACCGAAAATCAGATTTTACGCATACCTGGCTGTAATTGAATGGCTCTTTTTTCGAGCCAGTTTGAATGAGGAGTTTGTAAGCTAATGCTCCATCCTCAGTACCATTGCGGTAACTGTCATAGGTGATCCTGCCTGCTTCCCAATCGGCATCAAATGCAGCTTGGAGTCCTATTAAAAAGGAAATCTTATATTAGCCTGAATTTCAAAAACAACTAATGTTTGTCCATTGAACAACCTGACTTTCTTAAGGGAATTAGATGAGTCAATACCAATCCATACACACAGACACGTAAAATAAAATTCCCCCATTCCCCCCAAGTTGGGGAGTGTGTGGGAGTTGAATAAACCAACCAGCAAGAACCTTTCATGCCCTTCAAATTACAAAGTATGGCAAGAGCTGAAAAACAATTTCCTCAACCATTCTTTAATTACAGAGATCTCCACACAAAAAAGGAAATAGCATAGGGGGACAGGCAGAAAGAAAGACCCTTTGAACCGCCTCCAGTTTCCACTTCCTTTCAAAATATCGGTCTTCTTTTCACTCTAAACTTTATTTTTTTTTTCCTCAACCAGCTCTAGGTTCTCCTTCCAGTTTATTCTGCTTTTTTTTTTTTTTTTAGTCTATGGCCAGGTGCAGAGGTTATAAGCAGGCAGAGATAACCTCTGACCCTTCCTGATCTTCCTCCCTCAGGCCAAAGTGGGAGGGGGAAGATGACAGACAGGCTTGAACTTTCACTGAACTCTTTCCTTTACCTGTGCTCGAGCAAATTTTCACTTTACGTGAGCTGAAATACCCAGTCCAAAACTGGATAGGTCATCTATAGTCCCAATAAACCAATCTTCAGACAAGTATATTGGTGCCTTTAAATTATGGCATTAATTTATGATGGACTTGCCCATGGAAACATACATGGTAAAGCATAAAATGTTCATTAACACCTCCCCTCCCCCAACAAAGCCTTTTCTGTATGTGTGCAAATGATACAAGCAATGGGATGAGTTCTTACCTCGGAGCCAGTCATGGAAGTAGTGGAGCCACATGCGGGGCAGTTTTTGATTACTGTCTCTTACAATGTACTTGACCGAATTGAATGCATTGTGAAGTTGCAGGAGCTCGCGTTGAGAGCGGGCATAGTCAAAACCATCCATTGTGACCAAGTACATATTATAGAAAGAGAAGTACTTGAACTGGGCTGAAATGAAGTCATACTCCTTTGTGTCCCTGGGCACAATATCCGTCAAGTAGAGGCCATCGTGGACCATGGTGGTACCATAGAGGCCAAGACTGAGCAGTGCCACAAATACCACCACCACCACTGTCTTCGTTTCAGGCTTAAGCAGCAGCGGTGCATACTTCTCTCGCGCAAAGCGGGGCAGGTTCCACTGCAAAAAGGGCAGAGGCACGCACTCACGTCCCATTTGAGGCTCCTCTGCTTGGGCTAGCAGGTCTCGGGTAGAGCTGGAGGGCATGAATAGCTGGGAGTCGTAAGGGTCAGCAGCTGGTCTGGGGTCTGGAGGTGACAGCACCACAGAGGGAGGGCTGGTGGAGATCTGAGATGTTGGGGGCAGAATGGTGACAATGTGCTGACCAGCAGCATCACACTGGGTGAAAGCCTGCACCGTGGTCGTGATGTGGGTGCTGGTGGTGATTGTGGAACCAGCAAAAGTTGGGGTGGCTGGACCATGAGGGCGAGTGTGGTTATCATTGGCATCAGAGAACTCCTGACTCTGGATCTGGATTACTCGTGAGGAACATGGGCTGCGCAAAGGTAGATACATAAGGTTTAACATTAAGGAATACAACATCTCTGAGTACACCAGTGTAACTGACTGTCTGAATTGAACAAAGTTAGTATGAACCAGGTTTTTCTCAGGTATAGTGTCTATAGTCTGTGATGGCTACCTGTAGAAGCAACAGAGGATGTCCAGTCTTTTGTCCTTGCGTCTATGCAGATCCAGACTCAGGATTGCAGGGAAGATGAGCAGGACCATAGCAAAATTAAACACCACCACAATAGCAGCCTGGAGACAGTGCAAAGTACAGGAGCGATTAGAAGAAAGGCACAGAGCTTTCATTTACAACACCGAACTCCACAGCTGCTGTCTCAACTTGATAAAAAACACTCTTTGCATTCAAGCTCCCTTACTGTTTTAGTGCCTTGAGACTGAATCCTGGATAGTAAAATATGCATCCTAAATCACACAGCTTTACCCCCTCCTTCGGCTCCAAACATAGTCAACAAGCAAGTGAAAGGGGACTCCTAAGGATACGACTAGCCTGAGCGGTATTAACCCCCCAACACACACACACAACCTGCCTGGGGCAGACATTATACTCCATATCACTAAAGAGCAGGACCACCCAGTGCTTGCTGAGAGAGATCAGAGAAATGTGGGTTGACAGCTTGGTGATATACTGAGTATTCACACATCCTATTACTCGCTCTTCTCTATCTCTCTCCCTGACTCTGTAGAAGAACCTGAGAGACAGGCTTCGTTTTTAGGTAGACGGAGGGGGAGCAGCCATAAACATAGAGAAAGAGAAAGAGGGATGGCAAAAAAAAAAACCCTAACAAAAGCAGTCAGTCGTTTATTATGTCTACTCTTCACTGACCTTTTCAGAGTGCTACTGTTCCTGCCGGCTTACTAAATAGCCTTCACAAGGTGCAGACGTTTCCAGGTTTCTCACTCACAAATTCATACACACATGCACGCTCACAGTCCGAGCGATACCTGCAATGAGAAAGCCCGAAGGGCAGGAATGGGCACGAGGGCTGCCATGAAGAAGGCGATCATGTTGTTAATAGAGGTGAGAGCCACACTAGTGCCAGTCCTTCTGAGACAATCACCAGTCCTTTCCTGAAAGAGGGAACAAAGGGCACAAAGTAAACACACAGTCTAAATGCAGCAACACAAGTAGAGATATATTTTTATTATTCTAGACACATTCACTGGATAGGAGCAATCGTACGCTCTGATTGGCTACTCTACGACTAGGCTATCAGCTCATATACCGTGAGTAGAGAAAAACAGTTATTCCACTCAATCTTGTCGTACATGGTTTATAGCCAACTCGGCCCTATGTGCCTTGTCGGCTATCACCTCATGTACGACTCGATTTTTCGTGGATTGTGGTAGCATATCCGAGAGCCTCTTGCCTTGAAGGGGATGTTGGAGCCAGTCTCTGTGAAAGAATGAGCCAGAAGGAACATGTCATCCACCCCTATACCCAGCGCCAAAAACGGCAGCACCTGTGGAGGATTACACCATTCTGTCTTAGAATCTGTGCAAAATAAACGGTTATGAGAAACAAGGCTAAGGCATGTTCAGGGGTGTCTGTGTGTACCTGTGTCGTGGCAGCGTTGAAAGACAACCCCAACAGAGAGCATAACCCTAAACCTGCAGCTACAGATAGAGCCACCAGTAGCACTCCAGCGAGTCCCACCGCACCCTGACTCTTAGCACAGTCCCAGCGGAGCATGGTCACACATGCATAGGCCAGCTACACCCACATAAACACACAAACGTATGAAGAAAGAAAAAAAAAGTTACGCAACAGCTTCACACACAAAACAGCATATTAGATGCATATACAGTACTATGTCTTTAGCATTGTTGTTGTAACTACTAGTTTACCATGAGCAGGTAACCTCCTGCGACCCTGATGACACTGACATCGGAGAAGGACTTCATGATGTCATTGAGTGTCGTGGTAGAAAAAGCGTGGACATCAGAGGAGGAGTTCTGAGGAATGCTTCCATGGACCACCTAGCAAGAGGACAAATCGTCAGGAGCTACAACCAGAACCAATTAACTAAACAGATAAGAAAACGTTACTATTACTCTACAGAGCAGATCGCTGAAATACAGACATCTCCATCGTGTGATGACATTTAAAATTACTTTCCAAGCAGGTCAGCTCATATTGTTTCAATGCTAATAACTCCCAAACAACATAATATGAGCCCACAGGAAGTTTGATAAGCATGGAATAAAGAGCACAGATGCCAGGGTCAGGGGTCAGATGGATCAGATGAGATTCCCCTTCAGGCTACTCCATCGGTTCTACGAAGAGCCAACAACCTGAAGGGGAACTAAATATGCCAGCACTTTGTTTCTGCCAACTCCACTTCCCTCTTTTGCTCACTATTTCTCTCTCTCTCAAAAACGGCTTATTTCTATAACTGGAAGTCTGACAGAAGTCTCCTAGGAGGATTCCATCTACTACGTGGATTGATGGAATTAAGGCAAACACTGCCGTTCTTGACTATACACAGAAAGTCCCCTCCATTTTTAGCCTCACCCGAGACCCAGCCCTGCCCCGACCTCCATGGCAGGTAAATCCAGAGATCCAGACGTGCTCATGTATCATTTCAATGGCACTAGGACACAAAAAAATACCTCGACAAACTTCCTCTGCCAGGACTCCAGGATCGCAGTGGCCTTATCCTCATTCCAGTTGATGTCATGGATCTCATAGTCATCCTTAAAGTGTTCATATAGCTGCTTGGGACTCATGAGGAGAAACATGGTCTGCAAAGCCTCTGCACTGCAAGAGGAAAAGGAAGCAGTGGGTGAGCCATTTTGTCCTCCTCGACAAAGTCTTTTATTTATACAAATGAAGTTGACTTACATGGACGACCATACAAGACTGTGAATAGTAAGTTAGACAGGATGTCATTTGCTCGGTTTCTACTACGTTCTCCATTAACCTGTATGTCCATTATAAATGAGATGGTACTTTTTGTCTGCAATACTGTTTTATTCTGGTGTGTAGAGTTTATACAGTTTGGCTGTCCGTTAATGGTTCTATACTTCGCTGGAATCGGATTCAGAAACTCATCATCCGCTCTCACCTCTGCAAAACCCCCTGCGAGTTCTTCATCCGTTCCCCCAGGATCAGCTCCTCCTGCCAGTGCATGAACTTCTTTGAGAAACCATGGCAGCCACCCTGCAGTTCCATAGCAATATCTGGACTCTGAACAGTATAGCAACAAATGTAATTTAAACACCTAAAACCTTCATCTCATTCATGGCAATGTGGCATTCATCAGAAAAGCTCCATGCCCACCTGCCGCAGGTGCTTGTTGGGGGCGCTGAGCGGGCAGTCTGGGTCACTGGGATCAAGACAGGGCCGGTTCATGTATGCATGGCCTACTTGAGCCTTGTCCAGCATCTCCTTGAAACCTTCCAATGAGGTGAACTGGCTCAACTCCTCCATGAGCTTCAGAGGGTCCAGATTCATCCACTGAATGTCAGGCATGCCCCTGGAGAAGCCACACAACATACACGGCATGCATCAATGACTATTAATATCTGGATGTCTGCAAGCACAACTCCAGTACCACCCCTCCTCTGCCTTCCCATCATCATTATTCACTATTGCCTGGTCTCTAGGCTGGACAGCACTAGATTCTTGCTGGTTTCATTTGGGCCACAGCCACAGTATAAAGTAGCGTTTATTATCCTATTACACGGCTAGGGCGTAAAGCGCTAGCAGGCTGCGGACTCCAGTATCTTAACCCCTGTACATAGAGTCATAACAATTACCGCTGCCTCCCAAACATCTTGATAAGATGCCAGGAGCAGTCGCGGTGGGTCGAGATCTGCACTAACCCATTCTATAGCTCCAAACTGATGCTTGCCGGGTCTCTGGCTAAAGGCTCTAATCCACAGCCTCCTACTCAATTCCAAAGAGCCCCAACTCGAATCTGCATCTGAAATAACAGGAAAGTACTACGCTGTACGGAGATGTCTGAAGGCTGTATTTCACCGCTGCTTTCCATGTATAGTCAACGGGGAAGCGTCTTATCATGGCCACTGTGATCAAATGTGCCAAAAAATGTTCACAGATGACAACATGGACACAACCAATTGAAGAAAAAGAGCAATTTTATGCACCGTTGCAGTTAATCTGATCACTGTGCCACTTATGCAGCTTTAAAAGAGATCAAGATGAAGCAAGTGAGAAATACTGGGAGAAAGCGATATTCTCAGCCTAGTCATTCTTCTGTTTATATCCCTTAAAATGATGCAAACTCAGGTTGATATATGCACCAAGGAGAGCGGGGGGTCTTTCAGAGTGGCCAGTGCTGGCTGCAGAAGGGAGAGAGAGAGAGAGAGAGAGAGGGAATAGTGTCCTAACACTGGGCCCAATCTCCAATAACTCATGAAGAGTAGCTTCGAATAAAGCTGTGCCTCTCCCATTCCCACATACCAAGCGCCTTTGCTCCTGCCTGCAAAGAGAGCCTCCTTTATCTCCTATTTTTTGCTTGAGTGAACTGGCCTAGGTCCTTTTGTTTTTCCATAGATTGCTGTTCTTTGTTCTGTCAAGTTTTTCCTCTCTCTGCTTTCAAAAACCCTCAAATTTACTGAAGTGAAAGCAAGAAAAGACATTCACTTCTTCCCTAGCGCCATGCACACATGGTGAAACACTGAGGAAAAGAGAAAATCATTTGTTTGGTAAAGAAAAAAAAAAAAACCCACTAAGCCCTGAAATTTAGAAGCAGTGGTTGGATCTCTGAAATTTGCAAAGGCCCCTTGAGTGAACTGAAGATAGCAAAAACACATGTTCATCTATTGCATGCACATCAGTGCATAATCTGATTAAAATATGATTTATAAATCTATATCAATAAAAACAAAGAAAAAAAAAAAAGTGCAGGGCAAATTCTTTCTGTCCAACCATTATGCCAGACACTTTGATAACTTGAAGCAATAGGTACGTAGATCAAAGTTTGCTGTAAATTTGTTGCATGCTTCTCTCTTTCTGGACCCAAGACTTGAATAATGCCCATTTTATTTGTTGGACAACTTACAGCTCAGAACCCGAGCGATTACCATGAGAATGCACAGTGTTACCCAGTGCTGACAAAGCTGGGGCCCCCTCACTGATGGACACTCAGTCGTAAACCCAGAGAATGCTTACCATTGTTTGACCAAAAGCATACCCCCTCCACCCGCCTGGACATCCACCCCCACCTCCTACCCACCCAGCAGCAGCCATCTCTTCTGTTCCTCCCTCTGTCCACTATCCGTGAGGGCTTCTTTTGCCTGGCTTTTATAGCAGGATGGGTGAAAATAAATGGAAAGAGCCCTGTCACTGCTCTGATGACAGCACAAGTCCAGGTGATGAAGGAAGCAAGCCCTGGCTTCTCAACAACCTAAATGGGGCTTTTGCTTGGAGCTTGATGTTGAAGTTTGTCACTGCCAGTGTTGCCAAGGAAGCAGGGGGGCTCTCGTTAACAGAGCATATGTTACATTTAGGGAGGTCAAGTATGCCCCGTCCAGCCACCTGAGGTTAACTTTAGCTGTATGAACTAAGATATGCTATGTACAGCTTGTATGTGTCAGTATGTGAAAGTGTCTGATAAGAGGGCCATACTTACGGTAAGTAGGCTGAGCCTCCCTGCAGTTTGGAGCCCTCCCAGAAGCAGTCCAGTGGGGTCACGATCATGCAGGGGAAAAGCTTGTCAATCATCTAAAATGAAAACAGAGCAATTTCCATAAGGTCAATATTTAAATAAGATTGGCTGGCTTTTTTTTTTTCATGGTATATCTGATATATTCCTTTCAGCTAGCATGATATCAAACGAGTCGAAGACGAGTAGCTAACTTTGACTTGCTAACTTTAGGACTGCAGTTGTCATGAACAGTTTGCGCTCACGTTTCCATCACTGAAGAGTTTATAACAGCAACGAAACAGACTTCATGTTAAAAATGTTATAATCACGTTGTCTGTTATCACCCAAATGAGGATGGGTTCCCTTTTGAGTCTTGTTTTTTCCTCATGTCGTCTGAGGGAGTTTTTCCTTGCCACCGTCGCCACAGGCTTGCGACAATGTCTATTGTTAAAAGCGCTATAAAAATAAACTTGACTCTACTTGAGTGGCTGAATGGAATATACCGAGAAAAAAATACAGCCAATATTATTATTATTATTATTACTACACATACACATTCCTTTCAAGCGTTCAACGCGTTTTTCTCTTTCGAAATTCTCTCAAAATCTTCCGTATTTAATGAAGCAAGCCTGGCGACCATGTTTGTTGACAAATTGTCACAGTCGCTCGCTAGCGCGGAAGTTTTATGTCTCCCGACGTGTGACGTCTTGACAACCATGCAATATCGTAAACCATATTCAACACTCATTCTCCATTGGGTAGACTGACGTAATATACGTAGGATAAGCGATATGCTAACAATACTGCATGCTATCAAACCATGCGAGAATACGTGATTTTATTCCATGGATCCTGTATGTATCATAATCATCAATATAGCATGTCTATACCACAAGAGTGATGTATCCCATTTTTGATACAGGCAAATGTAAATAAATAGTCAAGGAAACGGTGCGTCTTAATGGTAACATACCCGCTCAATCATGACGTTTTCTATAATTGGAACTCCAGATTTGAAGCAAATTTTGTTAAGATCCCAGGATCTGTGGGAAGAAATTGTTTGAATAGTTGTCAGGTCTGTATTTCTTAAAAAAAAATACATATACATACGCACTGTATGTATCCCACAATCTTACTGGAGGTTGCACTCACTTTCCATAAAGAGACACCTGGACTTTGCTGGCGGATACAGCTGCCTCCAGGTGGAGCAACAAAGCTTCCTGGGTAAGAATATTGGTTCCTTCCTGTTTGGGTGTCTGTATGAGCATCTGTGAGGTGAACACTGCCTCTTCTCCTTGCTTCTCCTTTGTGTAGCGCAATTCCCTGCTCACCCTACTGCCAGCTAAAAGAGTGGAAGAGACAAAGAAAGGAGGTGAGACCAAAACCAATTAATGGGCACGAGAGAGAAAAATGGACAATCATGTTAAGTTCGCTTGTTTTTTTATTCCCTCTACCCCGAAGACCAACTGTTCATTCGCTAAATGTTTATGCAGCAAAATATCAGGGACGTGGCTAAACTCACAAGTTGTTTGAAGTTTAATGATGCCAGATAGATGGATGGATAGATATTTGGATTCTCAATAAGCACCGGGCTTAATTAAGCTCTGCAGTTGTAAATCCCACATGTATCTCACATGTCCAACCAATCCCAGAAACAGATGTGAGGGTCACACGAGACACTTTGGCTGGAAAAGAGAGCCAGCGCTGTGTAAAGTATATGACACCGCTAATGCTGTCCCACCAAGCTAGGAAGACAGGGCTTTGCACGAGATCCCAAACTTGTAAATTCTCCCAAACTCTGAGGGGCTAGCCTGTGCCCAGTTCTCGGCCAACCTCGCCACCTCGCTATTCAAAAGGACAGACTAAGCCTGAGTAGCCTGGCCAAAGATAGAACAACTCCTGGCCTCATCCTTGCCAACATTCACATCTAATTCAATCCACATCTCAGAGGATACAGCTGGATATAAAAAAAAAAAAAAACTTCAAAAATGGTTCACCCGTTCATGAAAGGTCTTAGTACTGCCTGTAATAATTATTTTCCTCTGGTTTAATTAAATTTGATCGAATTCTCTGTTTTAATCTTGGACCCACTGAGAAAGGCGTGCGTTCTCAATAACCTGAGACACAAATTGGCCGTCAATCGATCTGGTCGATCCATTTTGTAATCCTGCTTTGTCAAACCTAGGATCTGGCTCCTGGTACAAGAGCCCAATCCTCAGGCCTGGAGGTCTTTAAGTCCACCTCACACTCCATGACTAGCCCTTTATTCCCAAGATGACCCATGAACGGAAAATGCCACCAAGACGGATGGACTGGATAGTGTCCTGGTTTGAAAACCGGTATACCCTTGGAGAACTATGGTTTCATGGACGAACTAGTATGTAACTAGCAAAAGTTGGAGCTACGCTTGGACCTATCTGGAGGAATAGCAGAAAGAAAGGACAGGCACAAACACTGTTCATTTGGTACGCAGAGTTGAAATGAAAGACATCAAAAGGAGTGGAGGAAGATCTAGAGTCCAACCCCCTAATTAACAAAGGCAGTGGTGAAAAGAGTGCATGGGGTAGCGATGGCTCTGCCAACTCCTCATGAAACACAGTGGCCCAGATCAGAGCCTGTCTGTATGCCTTTCCACATCCCAGTACATGATGACAAGCCTGCAGTGACTGGTCGACAAGCTATGTTTTGCTTCCCGCATATCACCCAGGGTTGGCTGAGGAAAAAAGTCTTGCTTATTCTGCCTTAAAAGCAGATGCAAGCGCCTATCAAAATGTTTGTTTAACTTGCATGACCAGTCTTATTCGAGATATGAGTTAAAATGCAGTGCAGTCATACAAAATACAACCTATTGTATACACGGCGGGGAATTGAGCTTGCATGGCTGCAAACAAATTGATTACATGCACAAAGCGTTCGGTATCCTGTTCAATGATCGTCGCTGGAAGTTCTCTTGCAACTGGTCTACATTTTCCATGTACGTACTTTCCATCCTTTTGCAACACAGAAATGTGTGCGTGATTTTATTTATTATTATTTTTTCTTTCTTTCCTTTTTCGTCTTGCTGTTCTGATGCCATGTTCACATTTAATACATTCAGACATCTGCAGGAATCGAGCTGCAGTCCTTGGGCCTGTAATTACAGGGGCTCCTGAAGTAAATTATAGCTATTTGTGTCTGGTTCCTCCCATCTGGACCACCCAGATAGAGGGCCGAGTGAGAGCTGTTGCTCAGCCAGTCTCCAGATGGGAGTTCTCTCGCTCTCTCGCTCTCTCTCTCTCTCTCTTTCCACCCACCACTGCTGTGCGCTTAAAGAGACAGGAGCGCAAATACTTTCACAGCCAGAAATACAGCCACAGGGAACGGGAGGAAATGGGCATAGGAGCTGGAATACGTATTTGAGAATGGGGAGGTTTTGAGTGCTCCATTGCTATGCTGGTTTCAGGGGGAGGTTTTCAGGAAACCTGCGCTTCGCTGTAAAGAGGTTTACCTAACTTCCCATTACAAATCAGTCCAGCCCTGAGGGAGGACTATACAGACTTTTAATAGCCAGAAAGTTGATTCAAAGCAGTAAAAATGAGACTCTATTAACATACTATAAAAGGCTGATGTGTATTGATATCTCAGCAGCACTCGCTCGCTCTCTCTTTTGTGTCTCCCATCATTTTTCACAGCCCTGGGAGTGACATCACCACCACAGGCCAATTATCCACCAGGAGGGTCTGACCACTGGTCCCCACCAAGAAAAAACAAACTAACCTCAATATCTTGTAAACTAATCATTTGCTTATCTACTGCCCCCACATTTTCTGCCCTGTGACTGAAACGCCGATGCTAAATGCTAAATCCATCCTAATCTCTCGCACAGCCTTTCTTACGGCTTGGACTATGAACAGCGCTTGTGTGAGGGCCTACATTCCCAGCAGGCGGTCTGGAAATTGACATGTAATGAAGCATGGAGAAGAAACCCTCTTCCTCCATGGGTCAGCCCTCTGCTGGACCCTCTCAACAGCATTCTCCTACACGCCCATTGGACCACCCAGCAAGCGACACACTGTATCCTACCAAGTTAGAGCGTGACACCAGGCATGACATAAACATACGAGTTCATGGTTACGGCGTTGTCAAATACCACGGCTTCGATAAAAGTTCTATCATCATCACGCTTGGGAAAAAAAAATTATAAACAGCGGAAGTAAATCACTAAGAAATGTTTATATGGAAATAATAAGCTGTGTGACTTTTGCTGCGAAACTATTAAAAAAAAAAAAAAAACCACCCGACTAAAGCCATTTCACCAGGACAATAAGAAATGGATCTCATTCCAGGATCATTCTAAGTGGCTTTTAGTGTGTGTGTGTAACAGTTGCAAGTGGTGCTGTAGTGTGGAGTTGCTGGCACGGAGTCCTCACTCCATTATACCAGGCCACCTTCAAAGTGTTGTGGACCAGATTAGTGGGATTAGGAGGCCAGTGAAAAGACCCATGCTGATTTGGAGGAAGTCCCACAAGGAAGAGTGCTGAAAGAGACATTTTTACCTGGTTCTGCCACCCAAGTAAAAACGCGAATACGAATACACAAGCGAGTGCCAGCAAGCACAAAGGCATACACCACGTACAAACCGAGTCCATTTGCCACCTAGACTTTGATTCATCTCGTCCATTCCAGGCTCTTTGCTTCTCTTTTTGAAGGCACGCTACTTACTGTGGTAACAAAAGGGTCGATTTTGGCCAAAGGACAAACGTTTTTCGAAGCTGCAACTCTCAATCACGGACACTATGAATGGGACGTCCCTGAAGGAGCGTTTGTGCCCGTCTCTAGTCTACCGACCCTGGGCGAGATGGCGACGGCTCCACCTCCACCTCCACCTCTGGCTCGCCCAGAGCTGAAGCAAGGGCATGGTGGGATTCAGTGCACGTCTTTGTCACTCTCGTTTCCAGCCCCCCTTTTTTTTTATATATGTTTCCCAACAAACAGTGGAAAAAAAAAAACCCACTCAACAAAAACAAATGGATCGAGACTTTTTCCCAGGCAGCTGAAACAATGTGCAAGAAAAGGGAGGGATGGATTCACTTTACCTAAAGAAACACTGCTTATGTCAAGGGTGTTTCCGTCAAGTGGTTCGTTCACTATGAAATAATACTTTGATCTCGGGAGGTTTTTTTTATGAAAAAGAAAAAAAAAAAAATAGAACCAAAAACAAATCAAGACAGATTACAAAATCTAAGCTCCTCTTACCATCTATTCAAACCTGATGCTTCTGTCAGCGTTGACATAAATTTCAACTAGTGCTGGCATTTAGACCCTGGCCATTTCCATATGTATAGCCAAGCCTGTACTAATTATGCTAATCATCCCTAGTGTTGGCTGTTGTGGAAAAATGCCCACATTAGGCACTCCAGTGGCTGCTAATACAGCTTAATGTGTAGTTGAAACATACATTCAGGCCATGTTGAAAAGCAAAATTTTTCCACATTGCTGGTCTTATTCAGACTGGAAATGAATTTACTGAGCCCAAGAGCCATTTTTTATTCTTCTCAAGTTCGAAGATATAAATATAATCCCTTTAACCAAAGAAGGAAACATATATAGACATGCTATAGATTTCAATTATAGTGATATCGAGTCACTCCAAAAACATGTCAGGAGTTCCCAAACGTTCGTTTTTGTTTTTTGGTTTTTTTTCCCCCAGCACAGAATTAAATGTTACAAGGGAAAAAAGTTTGTATCTGAGCAGCTTTTCCAATTAAAAGAGAAAAAAAAACATAATGAAGGCTGCTGGGTTTTGGTGCGAAATTAAGTAGCGAGCGTGCCAGTCAAAGTGTCCAGAAGAACTGTGGCTGGTTCTGGAAGACGCTCAGTAAAACCTACAGCTCATTTCCTTATCAAACTGCACTC
>JAOBAM010000001.1:15025488-15036495 GCA_025212355.1 Notarius kessleri | reverse complement strand
ACTTATTGGAACATCCAGACAGTAAGGCATTACAATAATCCAACCTGGAGGTAACGAAAGCATGAACTAGTTTTTCCGCGTCATGTAGTGACATTAAATTTCTTATCTTAGTGATATTTCTGAGATGAAAGAAAGCTATCCGGGCAACATTATCAATGTGAGTTTTGAATGACATTATTTGAACGTTATCAATGTGAATTTTGAATGACACAGCATAACTGCTGTGCCACAGCTTTTTCAAGGCTCTAAAAGACAGTGTGGTTGGTCACACAGTCTAGAGACCATAAATGCTGATCATGCAGTGCAATTTTGAAAGAACTTTAGCTTTTTGCTGGTAAAACAAAAGGAAACGCTCATGCTAGCAAATTAAGGTTGTGTAAACTTGATTTAGAGGTGCATAAACATGATTTCAGAAATGTAGGAGGTGCATAACACAGTTTAGTCTACACTGTGGTCCTGGCCACAACTAGGGTTGTCATGCCAGGATTCTGAACTTGATATCACTGCCAACAACATGCAATTTTAAAAATTATAGATTTTTAGCAATGAGTACAATCACAAAGGAAAACAAAATAGTAATATTTCGAAATTCAACTGATAATTTTCATATTTATGGAAGCTTCCAGGATATTATCATGTTGCTGAAAAAGCATTAGACTTTCAACATGTCAGAGTTGCAGGCACTTATGGATGCAGTTGCAGTGGAGAGCGGGTGCTTTGCAAACTGGCAGCAGAATCCAAATCGTGAAACTAATCTCAAAGTCACTGTCGGGCAAGGGGTCGGTCGATGCGCAAAGAATGTACTAGAGATCAGGTGAAAGTTCAGAGTCCAATGTAAATAGGAAACTGGGTCAAAGTCATTGAGCATCACACACTAGGAAATAAAGGCTCAATACAATCAGGTGAAGACATGCTGAGCAATACTTTGCACTGACTTTGACTGAGGTCTTTATGTCCTGGTGGCTAATGAGTCTGTAATGATAAACACGTGATGTGGTAATTAGAATTCTGGAGAAGGAGGGCGCTGAGGTGCTTGGGAGTTGTAGTCTGTGGTGGTCATGTTTGGAGGCTGCCACAAACTCTGATTGTTGGCACTGTCAGTGACACCCCCCGAGGCGCTCACTCTGGTAGCGTTATTCTTTCTTGGGCATCCACATTTTCTTGGTGCTGGCTTTTCTGGATGCTTGGCATGGAATTCTTGGGTTACAGTAGTAACGGGTCTAAGGTGTCCTTGGCAGATACCCAGCTGTGCTCCTCTAGACCGTAACCCACCCACTCTACCAGATATTTGAGGTGGTCTTGTCTGTGCCAAGAGTTAAGGATCATGTGTGCCTGGTACACTGGCTGTCCTTCCAGTTCCAAGGGTAAGGGGCATTCAGTGGTGGAAGTGTTGCTAGCTAGAGGTCCAGGAATGGTGGGCTTTAGGCATGATATGTGGAACATGGGTGACAGATGGCAGTATTGTGGGAGCTCCAGTTTGTAGGTGACCTCATTGATGTGACAGAGGACCATAAAGGGGCTGATGTACCTGGCACTGAGTTTGTGACAGGTGTTGGGATCCCTTAAGTCCTTGGTGGACACCCAGACTCTATCACCCGGAGCATACACGGGTGTCTCCCCTTGGTGTTTATCAGCAAAGAACTTGTCCCTCCTTGCTGCTTGCTCCAGGCACTGATGGACACTGTCCCATACTTGTTAATTTCTGTGAAACCAGGTGTCCATTGGCAGAATGTGAGTGAGGGAGTCATCCCATGGGAAAAGTGGTGGCTGATGCCCAAGAATGTACTGAAATGGGGTGAGTTGTGTGGCATTGTTTCAGTGAGTTCTGCACATACTTGGCCCAGGGGAGAAACTATGACCAGTCTTTGGGGTTCTCGAGGCAAAACACTCTTAGAAAACATCAAGTTTGTTGGTTTACACATGTGACTTGGCTGTTGAACTGAGGGTGATAACCTGAGGTAAGGCTCACCAATACGCCCAGTTTATCCATGAATTTTGCCCATAGTCTAGATGTGAATTGGTGTCCTTGATCACTCACTAAGTCCTCAGGGATCCCATAGTACTAGTATGTAGGCCAGGCAAGGGAGTGAGTCTTACTGCTTTTAAGAACCGGTCGATGACTACCATAATGACTGTATGGTCTTGTGACCATAAGTCAGTGATGAAGTCTGTTTCCACATGGGACCAGGGTCTTTGGGGTGTGTGCAAAGGCATGAGCTTACCAGCAGGTGGAGTCCGGGGCACCAAGCTTGAGCACAGGTGGAACAGGAGGAGATGAACTTGATGTCTATCTTCGTTTTCCCACCAATACTTGGTTCTGATGAGCTGATGAGTATGTTGGCTGTTGGGATGCCCTGTGGCAGGAGATGAGTGTGCCCACATGAGGCAACCCCGGCATTGCGGTGGGATGAACGTGAGACCTGGAGGACATGATGGTGGGTTGTGAGGCTGAGCTTGGGACAGTTCTTTATCAATTTCCCAAGTAAAGACATTAATGAAACACTTGGGTGGTAGTATGGGTGTGGATTCTTGACTGGGTGTCGAAGAAGAGTGTATTCTGGATAATGCATCTGTCTTAGTGTTACTGGAGCTGGGATGGTACGAAATGGTGAATTGAAAAAGGGTGAAGAAGAGGGCCCACCATGCCAGACAAGGGTTCAGTCGCTTGGCTGATTTAAGATACTGTAGATTCTTGTGGTTGGTGAGGATGATGAATTGATGTGTGGTCCCCTCGAGCCAGTGCCTCCACTCTTCTAAGGCCAATTTAATTGCTAGGTGTTCTTTGTTGTCTGTATTGTAGTTCTGTTTGACAAGTGTAAGTTTCTTGGAGAAGAATGCCACAGGGTGCAATTTGGGGTTTTTCCCTGAAGCCTTGGGACAAGACTCCTCCCACTCCAGTTTCAGATGTGTCTACCTAAACTGTGAAGGGCTTTGCAGAGTCTGGGTGTCTGAGGATTGGCACCGTGGTGAAGGCTGACTTGAGCTGGGCAAAAGCATCTTCGGTCCCTTGGTTCCACTGAAGGCCCTTGGGCCCCTTCTTGAGTAAAGCACTGAGAGGAGTGGCGATGGTACTGAACCCACGGATGAACCTTCTGTAAAAGTTGGTGAAACCTAGGAAGCATTGGAGCACCTTAACTGTAGTGGGTTTGGGCCAGGTGGTAACTGCGGCTACTTTACTGGAGTCCATGCTAACCCCTCCTGTACTGATGATATATCCTTGGAACAAGATTTGGGTAACATTCACATTTCTCTGCCTTGATGTACAAGTGATTCTCAAGGAGTCGGGTGAGTACTGTTTTCACATGCGCCTGGTGACTCAGCTCATCTAGGGAATATCTTAAGATGTTGTTGTATGTCCCTGACGTGGCTGGAATACTAAAGCATGGCAGGTAGGAAGTGAGATTAACACAGACTTTATTTTGAGTCTTTTTCACTTTTCCACTTTTGCTTGACACATACAACACAGACATGTACTTTGGTCGGGAGAGAGCCTCTCTCTTTACTCTCTCCCTCCTTTTCTACCCTCCATCACTGCAAAAAGCACAGCATTAATCCACAACAGGTGTACTGACTCTGCCACTTACTTTCCCTGGCCCCATCCTCCATTCACAGACTGACACTTGGCCATGCCCCTGCTGCCACATACCCCCACCGCCCGACTCAGGCCAGGGAGCCATCTGGCTTGCAGTGGAACCCCCCTTTGACGGGACAAAGTCCGCCACCACCGTCTGCACCCTTGGCCTATGGACCAACCTTGAATGGCTGCAAGGTGAGATACCAACAGGTAATCTGCGCATTGGCATCCTTTATGCAGTGGAGCCATTGGAGTGGCACATGGTCCAAACAGAGAGTGAAAGGGTGCCCCAGCAGGTAGTATCCGGAGAGTGAGGACTACCCACTTGATGGCCAGGCACTCTTTCTTGATGGTGCTGTATTTACTTTCACACATTGAGAGCTTGTGACTGATGGACAGCACTGGATGTTCCTTGCCCTCCACCTTCTGGGACAGAACAGCCCCCAGCCCACTGTCTGATGTGTCTGTCTGTAAAATAAAAGGGAGAGAGAAGTCAAGGTAGTGTAGAAGTGGCTTACCACACAGTGCAGCCTTCACCTTCGTGAAGGCCTGTTGGCACTGCTCCATCCACTGGACCCAATCTGGTGCTCCCTTTTTAGTTAGATCAGTCAGCAGGTTGGTGATGTCCAAATAATTAAGTATGAACCTGCGATAGTAGCCAGCCAGCCCCAGGAACTCTCTCATCCCTTTTTTGGTCTTCGGCCTTGGGCAGGCTGCAATCGCTGCAGTCTTGTCAATTTGGGGACACACCTGCCCATGACCCAAGTGGAAACCCAGATACCATACTTCCACCTGCCCAAGTGCACACTTTGGGTTAGCTGGGAGACCTGCATGCCTCAGTGACTCCAGGATGGCCCTAAAGTGTTCTAGGTGCCGCGGCCAATCATTGCTATATATAATGGTGTCATCTAGGTAGGTCACAGCATGGGGGTAGAGGATCTTGTCCATGAGCCACAGGAGCGTAGCAGGAGCCACAGATAACCCAAAAAGAAGCATGAAGAATTGGTGTAATCCAAATGGTGTGGAAAAAGCCGTTTTCCCTTGGGATAGAGGAGCCAAGGGCATCTACCAATATCCCTTTGTCAAATCCAGTGTCGAATAAAAGTGAGCAGCCCCTAATCAGTTGAGCAACTTTTCAGTGTGAGGCATTGGGTACGCATCAAATTTAGACACTGCGTTGACTTTTCTGTAGTCTACACAGAATTGGACTGACCCATCAGTCTTGGGGACCAGGATCACTGGGTTGCTCCAGTCACTGTGCACACCTCGATTATGCCCATTTCGAGTATGGCCTTGAGTTTGTCTTGAACCACCTTTTTTTTGTTGTTGTTTGGGCAAGTGCTATGGGTAGTTATGCACCACCACCCTGGGGGCGCTTCAGTGTAGTGTTCTATGAGGTGAGTGCGGCCAGGAAGGGGAAAGAACACATCGGAAAATTCCATTTGCAACTTGGCAACCTCCGTGAGTTGGGCCGATGAGAGTTGGTCTCCACAGGGGACTTGAGCGGTTTGAGTGGTTACTTTTGTTTTTACTTCTGGCCCCTGCTCTGCCTTCTCCAGAACTACGAATGGCAATGCCATTCGTAATTTGTAATGCCCTGCCCCTATCCATTTGCCTTACCTCATCATCAACGTTCCTGATTCGCCGTGTGACCTTGAAGGGCCCTTGCCACTTGGCAACCAATTTGGAGCTTGAAGTGAAAACTTTATCTTCCAGGGTGAACTTTCTAAGGTGCATGGCCCTGTTGTACAGCTGGGCTTGACATTCTTGTGCCTGCCGTAAATTCTCTTGGGTTAAGTGCGTGAAGGTGTGGAGCTTTGCATGCAGGTCAGGAATGTACTGAATTTAATTTTTACTCATTGAAGGTCCCTCCTCCCAATTTTCCCACAGCATGCCCATATAACAGTTCAAATGGAGAAAATCCTATGGAGGCTTGTGGGACCTCTCACACTACGAATAACGGGCTCAAGCCGTTTATGCCAATTACATGCATCTTTGCTTACAAAGTTTCAAATTAAATTTTTACAGTAAGTGTTTTTTGAACTGTTCTACCAAGCCATCTGTTTTTGGATGATAGACAGTGGTGCAGATGGATTTAATTCCCAATAACCCATGCAGTTCGCAAAGTGTTTGTGACATAAACGTAGTGCCTTCGTCAGTCAGGATTTCTTTGGGAATCCCAACTTGGGAGATAACACGGAAGAGTACCTCCAAAATACTGTGTGCTGAAATATTGCAGAGAGGCACCGCTTCTCAATATCACGTTGCATCATCCACCAGGACTAAAATAAAGCGATATCTCCATGCTGACTGATCTAATGGCCTGATGAAGTCCATGCCAATTCTTTTGAAGAGGGTCTCAATTAGAGGGAAAGGGCGCAAAGACAATTTTGAGGTGGCTGCTGGATTTGCTAGTTGGCATTCGTGGCATGCTGCGCACCACTGGCGGGCATCCCCACAAATCTCTGGCCAATGGAACTGGGCCATTATTCGGGCTAGTATTTTATCCTGACCTAAATATCCAGTCATTAGATTAAAGTGAGCCACACGGAATACGAGTTCCCTATGGCCCTTTGGGATTAACAACTGAGTTATTTGTTTGCCAGTTAGAGCGTCCTGTGTCACTTGATACAGCCTATCTTTAATAACTGGAAAGAACAGGAAGGAGGGTGTCAGATTTGGCTGGATGGGTTGACCATCGATTACTCTCACTTGGTCAAATGCATGATGCAGAGTCTAGTCTTGCGTCTGTTCTAATGGGAAATTCTTGAGGGAATCCTCGAGAAAGGGAGGAGGGGCGGGTTGCTCCCCGCTCCTTGTATCGCCCTGATGTGAGACAGCTTCCCTAGTCAATGCTGCACCGGGATCCCCTCATGACATATTACTGCAGGACCTGCCCACTACTATAAGTTCCATTAAACCTCTAAACTCAGCCAAATGGTTCCCAGAATCAGTTGAGACACGGGTTAACTGCTGCCTTTACACTATGCTTTTCTCCCCGAAATAGGATGTGGACAGACACTAGTGGATATTCGTGAACATCCCCATGCACACACACAACCTTCACCACTTATGCTTTCCCTGATGCCTCACCTTGCACCAGGCTTTGGTGGATTGAGGTCTGATTACACTCGGAATTCACCAACATGTGATGCGTATCCCCTTGAATACTCGCTGGTATACAATATGCTCTGGCCTAATTGAGGGTGGGCTCTGGTGTGTCAGGGATCTGGGCCACAGCTCCCACCTCCATCGCAGAACACTGGCCCTGGAGATGCCTAGTTTCCCCACAGCACCACCATACCAGCCCAGGCTTCACTTCTGCACCGGCGCTATGGGAGTCGCTCACCTGGGGGGCAGAAGACACAGAAGAGGAAGAAGGGAGGGGGGTACCATGGGTGTGGTGAGTTGGCTGGGGGGGGCTGGCCCCTGCCTCCGTGGTGGGGGAACAGGGTGGGGACGGGGAGAGGGAAGAGAGGAGGAAGAAGAAAAAAAGAGAAGAGGCAGAATGTCTGCCTGCTGCCGAAACTGCTGCCAAATGGTCTTCCACCAACTCGATAGCTTGATCCAGCAATGCTGGGTGGTGGCACTCGACCCCTTCTGCTGTTCCTTCCGGAAGCAGTGTGATGAACTGCTCCAGTGTCACCATGTTGATGATCCCCTCGGCATTGCAGTCATCTGGCCTCAGCCACTGCCGCCAGATGTCCCAGAGCTGTAGGCCAAATGTGAATGGCTGGCTGACTTCTTCCAGTGTCACCATGCGGAAGCGCTGGCACTGTTGTTCTGAGGAGTAGCTGACACGCTGCAGGATGGCTCGCTTCAAGTCAGCATAGACAGACTGACTGTCAGTAGGGAGCTATTGCATGGTGAGCTGTCTCTCCAGTCAGCAGCAGTAATAGACGTGCTGTGTGTTGCTCGACCATCCACCCCCATGCTTTGGCCGCTTGCTCAAAGAGCGCAATGAAAGCTTCCAAATCTTCATGTGACCCGATCTTTGTGAACATGATGTGGGGTGGATCTGCAGTGGTGGAGGTCAAGGACTCCGCCGAAGTGAGCAGGTGCTGGAATGCCTGGCGATCTTCCTGCTGGGCCAGCAGCAAGGCTTCAAAGCATTTGTTCTTGTTCTTTTCGGAGGGTGATCAGCAGTCAGTGCTGGCTCTGCTGGGCAGCACCGAGGGCATGGATGAGGTCCTTGAGCTGGGAGGACTCCATGGGTGGTCTGCTTCAGTATCCTGGGTTTTGACACCACTGTAGTATGCCCTTGACGTGGGTGGAATACTGAAGCATGGCAGGCAGGAAATGAGATTAACACAGATTTTATTTTGAGTCTTTCACTTTCGCTTTTCCACTTTTGCTTGATGCACACAACACACAGACATGTGCTCTGGTTGGTAGAGATCCTCTCTCTTCACACCCTCCCTATTTTCTACCTTCCATCATCATTGCAAAAAACACACACATTTAATCGACAACAGGTGTACTGACTTTGCCACTCACCTTTCCTGGCCCTGCCCTCCATTCACAGACCAACACTTGGCCACGTCCCTGCTGCCACAGTCATCTACGTAGGTAATCACATAGCATCCAAGCATGTCTCCAAGTATGTCATTTATCAGACATTGGAACATGCTGGGCATGCAAAAGAGCCCATATGGCATCATGCAGTACTCAAAGTGCCTGGAGGTGGTGCTAAATGCAGTCTTACATTGATCACCTTCCTGGATACACACCAGGTTGTAGGTGCTCCTGAGGTCTAGTTTGGTGAAAATGCGAGCAGCTCATAGTTGTTCTTGGGCTGAGGGCATGAGTGGTAGTGGATAAGGTTATTTCACCATGATCTGGTTAAATCCTCTGTAATCTATACAACGTTGGAGGACCCCCCCCTTCAACAAAGAAGTCTGCGATGCTGAAGATGTGGATGGCTGGATGTAACCCTGTTGTGGTGCTTCTTGTACATATTCCTCCATGGCAGTTTGCTCTGCGATTGAGCGGGTAGATATGACAATGCAGAGGTGTGGTACCTGGGTAGAGGTCAATGGTGCAATCATAGGGTCTGTGAGGAGGCAGTCCACTGGCTTTTCCCTGACTGAAGACTTCTTTAAACTCATGATAGCAGGTTGGAATGTGTTTGATGCCTCCGGGTGAAGGACTCCCCACAAATGTAGAGGCTAGGGTATGTTGGAGCAGTTGCTAGCAGTTTGGATGGCAGAATGGGGACCAATGTAGAATCTCCCTATTCTTCCAAGAGATGAGAGGGTTATGGAGCTGCAGCCAGGGGAACCCCATGGTGATGGCTTCGTTGGGAATGTGAGTGATAAACAATGAAATGCATTCCTTGTGCATGGTGCCCACCTGAATTTTCAGAGGGGTAGTGCAAGTGGTAACGAGCCCCCCTCCCTTGTGGGTCCGCTGTCAATGGCTTTCAGACTTGCGGGTTGTGGGAGTTCTTCTGAGGGCAACTCAAGCCTTTGAACAACCTCGTGGTTGATGAAGTTGCCCTCAGTCCCTGAGTCTATCAGTGCAGAGAGAACATGGGAAGACACAGAGATGTAATAATACTTTGAGTTTGAGGAATTGCTGGAGAGAAGAGGCTTTGTGACTCAATGGGGCCATTGTGTTTGCTTCCTTCCCAAGTTTGTCATGCTTTCTTGGATTGGGAGGTCTGATTGGGCAGTGGACTAACAGATGACCTGGCTCACCACAGTAAAAACTTAGTTCCTCCTGGCCTCTCCTATCTCTCTCTCTGAGTGGGGCATACAAGTGTTAGAAACTTCCATTGGAGTAGGGGACTGGGTTGGCTGGATGTTTATGGGAGAGTGCTGCAAGAAAAGCCTGTTGCAGAGGAGATTGTCCAGTCTAATAGCCAGGTCTGTCAGAGAGTCCAAAGTGTCCTGATCATCACAGCATGCAAGTTCTGTCAGGATGAGTGGATCCAAACCTTGGCAGGATGTGGCTTTCAAAGCTGGCTTATTCCATCCACTGCCAGCATTAAGAGTACAGAACTTGAGGACATATTCAGCCACTCTTCTTTCTTCTTGCCATATAGTCAGCAGCTTTTCTCTTATGTCTACACCTTCAGGCTGATGGTCAAACACTCTCTTGAATAACTCCACGAAGTGTTTGTAGGAGGTTGTGAGCTTGCTGCCTCGTTCCCATACAGCATTGGCCCATTGAAGTACCTGGCCAGTGAGCAGATTGAGAAATTGAGCAATCTACTGTTGCTCGGTAGGTCCAGTTTGTACTGTGAAGAACAGTGAGCATTGTAGGTGGAAGCCCTTGCACTCTGATACCTCACCAGAGAATTTGTCTGGTCAAAGAACAAATGGTGATGAGCTCATAGTCGGCACGGAATGTGTTAGGAGGGCCTGTGAGACACCAGCAGGGAGTTGTGATCTGTAAATGTTCGTCACTCACCATTTGTGGGTGTTGTTCTAACAGACATCCCTGCGCAGAAAGAGATTTGCTTGATCTCCTCTGCTGTGTCCATGGCGGCGAAGTATCCCATGGGAAATGCAGGCACTTATGGATGCAGTTGCAGGAGAGTGAGGGTGCATCACAAACTGGCAGCAGAATCTGAATTGTGAAACTAATATCAAAGTCAGTGTTGGGCAAGGGTTCAATCGATGTGCAAACAACGTATCAAAGGTCAGGAGAAAGTTCAGAATCTAACATAAACAGGAAACTGGGTCAAAGTCACCAGGAGTTAAACACTAGGAAATGAAGGCTCAGTACGATCAGGTAAGGACACACTGGACAATACTTCACACTGACTGTGACTGAGGTCTTTATGTACTGGTGGTTAATGAATCTGTAATGATGAACAGGTGAGGTGGAAATTAGAATTCTGGAGAGGGAGGGCGCTGAGGTACTTGGGAGTTGTAGTCCGTGGTGGCCATATTTGGAGGCTGACATGAACTCTGATTGCTGGCACTGTCAGTGACACAATGCCTCATACACCTTAGCCACAACTTGGTTGTCCTTATATATTGCAGATAACATAATTGAGTTAATTGTATTTAGATTGTAGTATTTTGATGAAGTAAACAAAATGGTGATCATAAATAAAGCCATCATTACCATGTGCCTCAAAAAGTGCACTGGTAATTGGGCCATAGAAATAGCGACTGGGCAAACATAAAGTTGGCTTAGGTCCAACCAAATTGGCTATACACCAGTGCATTGCAACCTCACAGCTTCATGGTCCTTGGTTGTGGAACCATGATGTTCTTCCCATGTTCCTCCTGGATCTCCAATTTCCTCCTGCCTTCCAGAGAGTACAGTGGTGCCTGAAAGTTTGTGAACCCTTTAGAATTTTCTATATTTCTGAATAAATATGACCTAACACATCAGATTTTAACACAAGTCCTAAAAGTAGATAAAGAGAACCCAGTTAAACAAATGAGACAAGAATATTATACTTGGTCATTTATTTA
>JAOBAM010000001.1:14489879-14502677 GCA_025212355.1 Notarius kessleri | reverse complement strand
CGTTTCACAGTGGGATTTAGTATGTTTTTTGTTCTGTTTTTTTTTCCTAATGGCTTTCTTCTCAGAACTCTTCCATGAAGGCTAAAACAGCTTCCCTTATCTGAGCTGTAGATCATTCCTGCTCTCTCAGGGTCAGTCTTGGCTTCTTTATTGTTTCTGTTACAAATGTCCCCTTTATCCAGTGACTTTTGGTGGAAAAAGCAGATTCATATTGAGATAAATGTGACACTTTCCTTCCACTTAGACTCTCTCTTCACATAATTCAACAAATTACGTGACTTTCTGATGGCAAGGGATTGCACTAGAACTAATTTAGGAGTTTTACAGAAACTGGGGTTGAATACTTATACAATCACAATTTCATAGTAATGAGTCAGTGAGTCAAAACTTTTGACTGGTACTGTATTTTCTAAATAAACTATACTTACCACTACGGACACTTCAGACTGATGGGTTGTTTATTTAAAAAAAATTCCTCACAATTGTATTCAGTATTTTTCTTTCATTTGTCTCCTGTCACACGATTTGGGTGAAAAGACACACCCCAACACACTTGAAAGCAGAGTTAGGGGGACTCGAGTCACATGACTTTACTCGAGTCAGACTTGAGTCACAAATTGGAATCAACTTGCTTGACTAACATTGATAAATGACTCAACTCAACTTTGATTTGGTATTCATGACTTGAGACAAATGACGCGAAAGGACTTTTACTTTTTTTTTAATTAAATATTTGCATTTTTCTAGATATTGAGAAGTTACGTTTTGTTTTGGAAGCATGATTGGGTGATTTCTATTGCAAATATGTGCAAACCTGGAAACCTAGTAGAACACGGCAGACCAGCAGAGGTCAACGCATGAGGCAGCCATCATGGTGGAGGCAAGTCAAAAAATAATAAAATTGGGATTCAAGGATTATGTTGTTGATGGTGGGAGTACAAACAGAACAGCAGTATGCAAGGGCTACAGCTCAAACAGTGACACAAGCACCAAAAGATCCAACTTTATCCTTCACAATGTAACCCGCAAAGAAATGTACACGAATTGGCTAGAAAGCTATCGTTAAGTTTAAGCCATGTTCGTTTTTGCTTAGAATCGATTATGCGTTATATTGAGAAGAGATTGTTCATGTAAAAGACAATCAAGGGACTGATAGAACCAGTTAAACTATGTGGGTACGTTACCAGCAATCACGGCTGCGTGCTCATGACTACAGGGTTACAGGTATATCATTAGTTGATAGAGATGCTCATTAGTACGACTTTCAGCTGGGCAGCTTGAGAGAGGTCAAGAATCTCTTCCTCTTTTCTTTTTTCAACTGAAACCATTAAGCATCTCAGAGCTGATTCCATCCACACACATGCACGTGCACACACACACGTTCATCTGGACACAAAACCCAAAGCTCAATCAACCCCCTGGAAAAATGTGTTTCTTTTGCCCTCTCTCAGAGAGCAGGTCCTGAAGCAAAGAGATATGAAGATGGAGAGAACACTGGTGTGTGTGTGTGTACACGAGATGATGTTAATAGAGGCAGCAGGTGGAAGCACAAGTCATTAATAAACAATTTAGACAACAGGGTCTTGTGCATATACATAAATCCGACAGAGCCAAAGTCATATTCCAACTGTGTCTCCGTTCACTACGACTCTGAAATGCTGCAGTGGTTTAGTGAATCACAACGCAGAGCACAATGTTCTTGTGTGTTTAATGTGTCACATGAGGGGTCTGAACCGTGAAGGATCTGAAAAAGGGATGAGAAACGATTAATTCATTATGAGCAGAGGAAGGAGCCAAGATTTCTGGGCTCAGCTACAGAAATTCTACAATGGTCATTGTACCTCTCTAAAACATGTCACTTATCCCCTTTTCTCTGAACTTATCGTGTGCTCTGCCCCAGAGTACTAAAATTATCCTCCTGTCTTCTCTCTTTTGCTCTCAGCACTTTTCCTCTTTCACTACTCCATCTTTCTTCTCACCCACAGCTGGCCACTCGGCCAACACCCCACAAAAAGACACAATCTCTTATCTGCCCCTGCCTTCCCCACCTTCCCTCTTCAGTCTGCCAGTTGGACCTAAGGTACCGCACCTGCACACACACACACACACACACAGCTTCCGTTGCCCTAGCAACTGATACATCGGGCATCTCTTGTGCAAACCATTAGACACTGCCGGTTCAGTAGACACACACACACACACACACACACCACCCCCATGAAAACCACCATTCCAGTCAGAAATAACTCACTCCCAGTGTTTGGGGCTCGGTTTTTAAATTTCATGCATTCCTACAGAACACAGCAGTTGACTGTATAAGCCATTTTTCTGTCTTATGTTTTCATTTGTATCCTTTTTTTTTCCTAAAATCAATGCCACTGAAAATGATGACACAATTTGAACCTGCATTCCAGTTATCCTGCTGCTTTTCCTCATTGGAAATGTATTCCATTTTTTTTTAGTACTACAATGACAACACCACCACCTCCTTCTCCTCCTCTTCCTCAGATAGTCTGCCTCGCTGAAGCAGCTATGACACAGCCAAAAGTGGAATTCCAGCTTGGCCATAAAGATCCAACATACACAAACTCAACAATGTGAACATCTCCGCTGATCAATAAACTCAGGAAGAAAGAATCATCAGAAAGATGTTTGCAGTTATGTATGTCACTGTTCTTTCATTTTGTGGCTCCATGAGTGCTGTAAAACACAGACACCCCTGCGATTCAGATACGCCTCGTGATACCTTACAAACACGCTGATGAGCCTGGCTCGGACATGGGTTATGACAGCGAGAGAGCAGAGCTAAATTATTTAGGTTTGTTGGACGTCATTAGATTAAAATCTCCACAGAAGCACAGATCTGTCAGAATGACAAACAATGCGTGAGCCGACCCTACACAACACATTTAGAAGTGGGTCTCTGCATGTGTAACTGACGATAAAGAATGTGTGTTACATCTATAGCATGAATTGTGTGAATTATCTTTCAATATAATCACATCCTCCTCCTACAGATCACACCAGCTACAAGTATTTAAGTCACCAGGCATGATACAGAAATAGAATTTTCTGAATCAATGCACAACACGAGCTACAGCACAAGCGTGCGCGTGCACACACACACGCACGCACACACACACACACACAGAGGTCTTTCAGCCTATAGCAGGTGGGTGGTGTTGGTTCGTTATTAGTCACCCTAGTCTGATAAACAGTCAGAGCTTGACAGACATTCAAAATGAAAGTCTGAACAGGGTTCAGGCTCTGTGAGGGGGTGGAAGAAAAAAAAGAGAGAGAGAGAGAGAGAGAGAACAAAAGAAAGAGGAAAAACAGACAAGATGGGAGGAAGACACAGAGCTTGTGCTCTCTTTATATTTGAGAGTTAACATCTCCAGGAGGAACCAATCTAAAGGAATTAGATGAACCACTTGGGACAGAAACACATGACTCAATCTCATTTCATATGGCTCAGAGTATGAAAACAGTTCAATTAAAATATATATCCTCCTTTCAGATTAGTCATGGCACGTCTTACACTAGGTGAAGCCGCTCTTCACAGGAATGTAGCATTGCTGTGGCAGCTCATGGAAACACTTGTGCCTCTGGGTTTTACAATGTTTTTAGTACAGCAATAATTTGGTAGCACTGCTGCACATGAGCAATCCTTTTGTGGACTTCCTTCAAGTCTCACAAGTTGACACACAACAGCACCTCATTTCCTCCTTTTACGATTAAAAAAAAAGAGTGCTTTCCGAAATAAAAAGAGAAGGCTTCCCCTCTTCTTTCATATTCTGCAATTGCACGCACACACACACACACACACACACACACGTTAGAGCTGCAGAGAGTTAAACATACGGGGCTGAACCTGTGACAGTACATCTGTTATAGTTACGGTTGCTAAAACAGAGGGTAATTCCAGCCTTGAGAGAGAGAGAGAGAGAGAGAGAGAGAGAGAGAGATTCCCTGTACGTAGACTCCGCTGCCTTTGCACACTAATTGTAAGGTACAGTGAGCGGAAATACTGGTTTGGCGTCACCAGCATGACACAACATGTAAAAATCCGCCAGATCCAGAGTTGATAGTTGACCTTCTCTCCCTCCCTCTGTAATTTTGCACACAATCACAGCCAGGCTCTGATTCACCTCTGCTTTTACATATGATACACTTCATTAAAAATTTTAAATCAAAACAAAACAAACACCACATCGGAAAACAAGTCTTTATCATAGCTCACATCCCTATAAACAGTGGGGTCTGATGAATTTGAAATTTCAAAATCAAGAAATTAGAAAACAGAATCAAGTAACACTCCTGAAGACTAAAACACAGTATATAAAATATAAACCCTCAAATATCAACTGAAATAGCAGAAAATCAAATTAAATGCCTACAATCTGTTCCAAATGAAAACTGTAATAAATCATAAGTTCAGTATAAAAGCACAGAAAGAGACAACGGCAGACATGTCCATCACAGACAGTGGTCACACCACATGATTTTTTTTTTGTTTGTTTGTTTGTTTGCTTCTGCCACATGATGTTTTCCAGTTCGCTCCATTTCAACAGACATGGAATTAACCATAAAGCAAAACAGGACTTCATCACACAGATGTGCATTATCACAAACATAATAAAAAATAAGACCCCAAGTCAGAAAAAGTCGGGACGGTTTGGAAAAATACAAATAAAAAAGAAAGCCGTGACTTCTAAATTTATTTTGACTTGTATTTCATTGCAGACAGAATGAACCCAATATATTTCATGTTTTGTTGATCAACTTCATTTCATTTGTTAAAATACATCCATTAATGCATTTCAGGCCTGCAATACATTCCAAAAAAAAGTTAGGACAGGGGCAATTTAGCACTAGTAATGAGGTAAAACAATTAAATAATAATGTGATTTGAAACAGGTGATGTCAACAGGGGACTGTAATCATGATTTGGCACAAAATCAGTATCCAGGAAAGGCTTAGTCTTTGAGAAGCAAAGATGGGCTGAGGATCTCCAGTTTGTCAACAAATGTGTGAGAAAATTATTGAAATGTTTAAAAACAATGTTCCTCAAAGATACATAAGAAAGGATTTGGATATTTCACCCTCCACGGTGCATATCATCATTAAATTATTCAAGGAATCTAGAGGAATTTCGGTGCATAAAGGGCAAGGGCACAAGCTTAAGCTGAACACCCATGGTCTCCAATCCCTCAGATGGCACTGCATCAAGAACCACCATTCATTTGTAGCTGATTCAACCACATGGGCTTGAGAGTACTTTGGCAAACCTTTATCAGGCACTACAATACAGAGTAGCATCCACAAGCGCAAGTTTAAACTTTATTGTGCAAAAAGGAAAACTTATGTTAACTATGTCTAAAAGTGCCATTGACTTCTCTGGGTTCACAGACATCTGGGATGAACCATTACACAGTGGAAATGTGTATTATGGTCAGATGAATCAGCATTCTGGGTCTTTTTTGTAAGAAATGTTCGCCATGTGCACTGGACCGAAGATAAAGAGGACCATCCAGACTGTTTTACCAGCAACAAGCCCAAAATCCAGGGTCTGTCATGGTATGGGGTTGTGTCAATGCCCTTGGCAGAGGTAACTTACACTTCTATGATGGCAGCATTAATGCAGAAAAATACATTGAGATTCTGGAGCAACATATGAAAAATATGACGATGGCCCCGTACTGTTGCACAACTTAACACTTGTTTGCAGGAAGAATATTACAAACTAACACCTGAAATGCTTCATCACTTAGTGTCTTCATTCCTTAAAAATCTTTTAAGTGTTGTGAGAAGGAATGACAACATTATAAAGTGGTAAATGCTTTACCAGCTTAATTTTTTTAAAATATGTTGCAAGAATAAAAATTGAAAAAAGATTTTATTAAAAAAAAATCTGAGGTAAACCATCAAATGATGTGCTGCTGTATTGTTTTGAGTGCAATACAGGTCAGCGATTATTTACTGTCACGAGCCAGCTGGGAATATCTAGGTCCTGATCCGGTCTTTTACTCCACTCCCTGGTTTTCCCTGAACCTTCCCTACATTGTGGCCAGCACACCTGTCTCTCATCAGCTCATCCACGGCTCTATATTATACTGCTCAGAGGTTCACTCGGCACAGGATTGTCTTCACCTCAGGCTACATTATTTCGTCTTTTATTTTTCCCTGTTTTGCTTTGGACTGTTATTTTGCTACTTTGTTGTGTGCTGTGGGATTACTTTGCTCTTCCTGTTGGATTACTTTTGCCTCTTGTTTTTTTGGGACTGTGAGTGCATTTCTCCTGCTGCAGAAGTGCTCTGGACTCTTCACTTTTGTTTCTGTGCTGTGAGCTCTTTTCCTGCTGCAGGGTTGCATCCTGGACTTGATGTTTTGCTGCTTCTGCACTCGTCTGACACTTCTACTCTTCCTGTTTGACAATAGCCCCTTTTCCCCTTAACTCTTCATTCCAGATTTTTTCCTGGTGACTGCTCCCCTCCTCCAGTGCTTCACATTCAAGATTAAAGAACTTTCTTCTTCATTCCTGTGCATGTGAGTCTACTTTTTGGGTCTAGTCAGCCCCTGCAGCCATTTGGCTTGTGACAGAACAATCCCGCCAAGGGAAATGGACCCAGCAGACTTGGATGCGGTCAAAGCAGTATTGACCAAATAAGGCTCTATTTTAGGCTACCATCAGCAGGAGATCATGGCTGTCCACCAGAGTATGACGGCCGTCACAGAGACATTGCAGAAACTCTCCTCTAAGATGGAGAGCCTTCAGTATTCTGTCTCCAGTCAGCCAGCACCTGTTAGCTCACCCATTCTGACACTGCAACCCCCCCCGAGAGCCATGTCTGCCTGCCCTGCAACCTTATGATGGGGAGCTGGGACCTGCTGCTCATTCCTTTCCCAGTTCTCCTTGTCAATGGAACTCCAGGCCTCTGCTTTCTCTTCCAAGGGCTCTAGAGTTGCCTGTGTCAATCATGTTTCTGACTGGAAGGGCTCGGTAGTGGGGAACAGTGGTTTGGGATGCAGGGGTCCCCTGTTGTTCGAGCTGCAAGGAATTCTCTGAAGAGATGCAGGTTTTTGATGGGTCACCCAAGGTTAAGGAGGCAGCTAGGTGACTAATGGGGCTCAAGCAAGGCAGCTGGCTGGTTTATGACTATGCCATTGAGTTTCGTACCTTGGCTGCGGCCATGGACTGGAATGCCAGTGCCCTGTATGATGTATTTTGTCATGGACTTAACAGCTCTCTATTGGATGAAATCAACCTTCATGACCTCCCTGAGACTCTTGTAGGTGCAATTGCACTCCTCACACGAGACACCAAAATTATGTAGGTGCAATTGTATTATTAAATCAGTCTAATACAATGAGTCTCATAAAATATCAGTTCATTAATTTTACTAATCAATATTTCTATTAAGTATTAAATGAATGAATTACTCTAGTGATACACTAGATCAGTGAAGGTAATGTGAATTCTTTGATGGCAGAGGATAGCTTCAAGTAATACTGCAGCAGAACAGACAAGACACAGTTTCTTGTAAATATTTATTAAAATGACAATCAAGTGAGGATAATACTGATCAAATACATTCAATAATACTAGCAGCAGTTTAACAATCAAGGCACAAAATGGTGATATGAGGTAGTATTATTATATATGTGTGTGTGTGCTTGCAGGTAAGTGAAAGTGCGCAAAAAAAATGTGGGGGAGGGGGGCATAGATGCTCTGTCACTGATTAGACAAAGGATTTTAACAAAGGTGCATAAATAATCATTGGCCCATGAGGAGATCAAACCTACTATCTTGGCATTATAAGCGCCACATTCTAACCAACTGAGCTAACCAGCCCTTAGTTTACTGAAGTCTGAATATTGAGATGTATATAATAGTGCATGGTAAGAAAATGTTAAAGAAAGAAAAATAGAGATAAGGCATGCAAAATCTATTTACTAGAGTAAAACTAAGCAATACAATAACATGATAAAACCAAAGCTATGTGATTATTGTGCGCACACTTGAAACAAGTTTAAATAGCACTTTTTACATAAACTAATCAAACTAAAACTAACGTTGCCCAAATGCCAGCCTTACTTGGGACCACTCTTGTGTGGCATCATAAAGGAGTTTGTCAGTGATCCTTCATTTCGGTGTATTTTTTTTTTAAAAGATCGAAGCACCGTAGCCAGTGGTCCATACAACACGTGTTAGTCCCTTTGTTTCTTCGCTTCTGCCTGCAGGCCATAGTGTCTCTTTTTAATACAGATGGTGCATTGATCAGAGGGAACACGCTGGTCAGAGAGAGAGAGTGAGGCAGAGAGTGAGGCACATCTGGTTTTGGGAGGATGGAGTTGCAGGGCACTGGCAGCTATGTGCGTCCGCAGCCTTGGCGAGGCATTCACATGGCGGGATGTGGGAGACTTGTATTGGGAGGTCAGGCAAAGAGAATCAGAGAGTGCACCAGTCAGGGAGTGCGCCGATCAGGGAGAGAGAGACACTTCTTGGCGTGACTGGTCCAAGAGAGTGGACGCACGGGGCTCTGAGAGAGAGAATGGAGAGAAAGAGGCAGAGAGCGTCAGGCAGAGCCAGAGGTGCTTCTTAGCACGCACGTCTGAGAAAGAGCATGGAAAGAGTGAAATTCGCTCAGATTGTTCAATTTATGGGTGAGCTTGCATCATGATCCACAGCAGTATGCTACCCAATCATAGCACAGTGAAAGCTGAGATGAAGCGGATATTTTCCGGGGCAGGAACTGAGGGAATTATGGGAAATGTAGTTGCAGAGATGTGCTGTACCTACACTCTGGATGATGTTGTGGACCTTGCCAGTCAGGTGGATACCCAGTTACACCAATGGAACCTGAAAAGGAGCCTCAGGTTTGAACCCAAGGTTGCTGTTTCCTTGTCTGAGGCCACTGCTTCCCCTGAATGAGAGCCCACGCAGTTAGGCAGAACCCATATCACCCCCGAGGAGAGAAGGCACCGCCGTGAGACCAGGTCCTGCTTTTACTGTGGCAAACTTGGACATTTTATCTCCTATTGCCTGTTGAAAGGGCCTACCCACCAGTAACAGCAGGGATACGGGTGGGTGTATCAACACAGTTTTCCCCTGCTGAGAGGCCAGTGCTTCTTGCTAAGATCATCTTTCAGAACAAGATTCATCTGATTAAGGTGCTCATTGATTCTGGGGCAGACCAAAGTTTCATCAGGACCTCTTTTGCTGAGGAGCTGGGGGCCAGCCTGCAAAAGTTAGATTACCCCCTAGCCACCAGGGCACTCAACTGCATCGAACTCAGTCCTGTCTCCCACATTACAGAGCCACTCACCCTTAAGGTCTTGGGTAACCACCTGGAATCTACCTCTTTCTTCACCATGAGTAACTCTCATGAGTAAATTGTTCTTGGTCTTCCTTGGTTGCACCTACATAATCCACATCTGAATTGTAGTAATGGTAAAGTCCTTTCTTGGAGCACCCGCGGCTTGGTTACCTGCCTGTCTTCTGCCAAGACTCCCCTCACCCTCCAAGTCACCAATCCTGATAAGTCCATTGAACTTTCCAATGTCCCTGCAGAATACTGGGACCTCAGTCAGGTGTTCAGTAAGGCCCAGGCCACCTCTCTCCCTCCACATCAACCTTATGATTGTGCTATTGATCTGCTTCCTGGCACTACTCCCCCCAGGGGTCACATTTATTCTCTCTCACTCCCCAAGAAAGAGGCCATGGACATGTATATTTCAGAGTCTCTTGCAGCTGGGATCATTTGTCGCTCATCATCTCCGGCAGGAGCTGGTTTCTTTTTTGTGCTCAAGAAGGACAAGTCTCTCAGGCCTTGCGTTGACTATCGAGGCTTAAATGAGATCACCATCAAGAACCACTACCCTCTACCTTCCATGTCCATGGCTTTTGATGTGTTGCAAGGGGCCCAATTTTTCTCCAAGCTGGATTTCCACAACACCTATTGTCTGGTGCGCATTAGGGAGAGACATGAGTGGAAGATGGCCTTCAATATGTGCACTGGGCACTACAAATACTTGGTCTTGCCATTTAGGCTCACTAATGCACCAGCTGTCTTCCAAGCACTGGTCAACAATGTCTTATGAGATTTCATCAACCAGTTCATCTTCATATACCTTGATGACATCTTCATCTTTTCTCCCACACTCAAGATCCACCAGTCCCACATCAGACAGGTTCTGCACTGGCTACTCAAGAACTAACATTTCACTAAGGCTGAGAAATGTGAGTTCCATAAGTGCACAATCTCATTTCTGGGTTTCATCATCTCCCCAGGTAAGGTCCAAGTGGACCCAGATAAGGTCAAGGCAGTATCAGACTGGCCCATCCCTTCCTCTTGCAGGGAGCTGCAATGATTCTTGGGATTTGCTAACTTTTATCAAAGGTTTATCAGGAATTATAGCTCCATTACTGCCCCTCTTACTGAGCTCACATCCTCCAAATGCTCCTTTCTCTGGAAAAAAACATGCTGAGAATGCATTCACATCTCTAAAGACCAAGTTTTCCACTGAACCCATCCTTATCAGCCCAGACTCTTTAGCTCAGTTTGTGCTTGAGTTGGATGCCTCAGACACAGGGGTAGGAGCAGTCCTGTCCCAGAGATTGTCTAAGGATGGCAAGATGCACCCCTGTGCTTTTTTTCTTGCACTGCTTGACTCCAGCTGAGTGCAACTATAGCATAGGTGATTGAGAACTGTTGGCTCTGGTTGGTTAGAGGGGACTGACACTCCTTTCATCATATGAACTGACCATAAGAACCTTGAATACACTCAAATCTGCTAACTCCTGCCAAGCCAGGTGGTCCTTATTCTTTTCACACTTTAATTTTGTGCTTTCTTTCAGACCAGGCTCCAAGAATGCCAAGTCAGATGCCCTCTCCAGACAGTTCTCACCTGACTCACAGCAAGATGCCACAGAACCTATCCTTCCTGTCCACTGCCTAGTGGCCGCTATCTGGTTTGACATTGAGAAGGTTGTCCAGGAGGCTCTGACCAGCAATCCAGGTCCAGGTAATGGACCACCTAATGTTCTGTTTGTGCCCCTTTGTGGATGTTCCCAGGTGCTTCAGTGGGGGCACAGTTCACTTCTCGCTTGTCACCCTGGGGTGCCCCAAACCCTCTTCGTTATCAGGCAAAGTTTCTGATAGCCAATGATGCGGCAGGATGTCAAGACTTTTGTGGCAACCTGCAATGTGTGTTCCAGAAACAAGACTGGTAACCAGCCCATAGCTGGACTATTAAGACTGCTACCTGTACCGCATCGTCCCTCATCCCACATTGCCATGGATTTTGTCACCAGCCTCCCCAGTTCCAATGGTAAAACCTGTATTTTGACTATTGTTGATTGTTTCTCTAAAGCAGCTCATTTTGTCCCTCTCCCCAAGCTACTATCTGCTAAGGAAACTGCTGAACTCCTTATTAACAATATTTTCAGGATTCACAGCCTGCCTCTGGACATCGTGTCTGACAGAAGTCCACAGTTTTCTGCTCACTTTTGGAAGGAATTCTGTAGACTCATTGGAGCCACCCCTAGTCTTTCCTTAAGTTACCATTCTCAGACTAATGGTCAGACAGAGCACACTAATCAGAGGTTAAAGGTTGCCCTATGATGCTTGACCTCGGGCAATGCATTTTCCTGGAGCCAGGCCCTACCTTGGATTGAATATGCACACAATAACCTCCCATCATCCTCTACTGCATTGACCCCATTTCAGTGTTGTCTCAGGTACCAGCCACCTCTTGTTCCCAAGCAAGAGGAGGAAGCATCTGTCCCTTCTGCCCAAGCCTTCATTTGATGCTGTTGCAGGGTGTGGACACATGCCAGGCATTGTCTGCTACATTCCAGCCAATTATATAAGAGGAAGGTGGACTGATGCTGTACACCAGCTCCAGTCTATCGTCCCAGACAGAGGGTTATGTTATCTACTGCCAACCTTCCCCTTCAAACCCCCTCCTGTAAGCTGGCACTCAGGTTTATTGGTCTTTTTCCCATTTCCAAAGTTATTAACCCCACTACTGTCAGGCTGATGTTACCTAGGTCCGTGTGTCATTTTCACCCTTCCTATCATGTCTCTCAACTGAGACTCCTGGTCTCCAGCTCTTTCTCCCCTCCCTCCAAGACCCCTCCCCCCAGGTTCATTGATGGAGGTGAGGCCTATCCTGTCAAGAAGCTGCTAAAGGCCTGTCGGCAAGGTTGGAGCTTGCAGTACCTAGTTGATTGGAAGGGATATGGCCTGGAGGAGAGGTGTTGGGTCCCAGCATGCTTCATCCTGGACTCCTCACTCATTGGGGACTTCCACCACAAGAACCCAGAGGCCCCATCTGGGACACCAGGAGGTGTCTGTAGGAGGGGGTACTGTCACAAGCCAGCCAGGAATATCTAGGTCCTGATCCGGTCTTTTACTCCACTCCCTGGTTTTCCCTAAGTTTTCCCCATACTGCAGCCAGCACACCTGTCTCTGATCAGCTCATTCACGGCTCTATATTATACCACTCGGAGATTCACTCGGCGCAGTATTGTCTCTGCCTCAAGCTACATTATTTTGCCTTTTTTCCTGTTTTGCGTTATTGTGCTACTTTGCTGTGCACTCTGCTGTTTCTGATGGATTACTTTTGCCTCTTGTTTTTTATTTCCCCCCCCCCCCAAACGAAGTTTGGCGGGGGATATAGAAACGGGTTCCGTCCGTCCAGCTGTCCGTTCAGTCATGTTTTCATTTCCAGGCCATATCTTTAAAACTACTGAAGATATCTTCATGAAACTTTGTATACATATCAAGCAACATG
>JAOBAM010000001.1:14265527-14277019 GCA_025212355.1 Notarius kessleri | reverse complement strand
TTTTCATGTAAACTCATCCCCCCCCCCCCCCCCACACACACACATACACACTCTAAACCACTTCTATTAGGTTCCACTGCTTCTCTATAACTAACCCACATTAAATCTGAATGTACCCGTTGACTGCACATTTCTTTCTTCTACAATAAGCCTAATATCTATTCATTAAACAATGGAGACTAATAAAGGAAATACAAACACGTTTCCTGTGTTAGTATTTCTGCTGGCCTGATACACTTCTGTTTAGTTAGAACTAACAGCAAATATGTCAGTGAATTTACCATTTGTACTTCTTGCATTTTAGTCTCAACTGAGGAACCCTTTCCTCTGCATTACTAAGATTAAAACTGGAAGGAGGTGCAAGGAAAGGAAGGGAGATAATTATTGTTAAGACTTTGCATTTGTCTTAAAAGAGTATCATTATGGATGTGATCTTTAAGAAGTGTAAATAGTTGTAGGATGACACTGTTACTAACAGCAATACTGTTTCCAAGAAAAGGCACCCAGTCGGGTGAGATTGCATCAGTGGGTGCTGTTGCCTTCTGTCCACAGTTAGCATTTCCCAAAAGTCTGTGCCCCCTGCAAACAATGTAGCCTTACTAACACTGGTGTATAACTACATTATTCACATTAACCATGACAGACATACATAGAAAATATTTATTTCTTTATCAGCAGTGAATCAAATTGAACTCAGGTTGATTACTTGCTGGACTGGTGCAGAGTCTAACTTGCCTGCCAGAATGATTTATTTTTCAGAAGTGTGAAGTTACATAAAATGGCAAAGCAAAAGCTGAACCTATTCTTTTTAAATTAAACTATCTTCATTTATCATAGCATGAGCATGCCAATAGTTTCAAGTTCCTTTTGTGCATTAGAATATGAGTTGAGGCCTAGCATGAATAATCCCCTTTTAGTCACCGCAAATGAAATATATGACAAAGTAGATTTATGTTACAGTTAAGAGCTAGTTTACAAAAGTAAACTCGATAAGAGCTAGTTTACAAACCTTAAAGCTGTGATTTATAGTCCATGCAAAAGTCGGCCAGATATCTTGATAATTAAAGTGAGTGATTGTGGAACAAAATATGCCAGACAAAGACTCAAATTTTTTTTTTTTGGGGGGGGACCCAATCTTTGACACTCCAGTTTCAATGAGCCTGTGCCCACTGTAGCTTCAGATTCATGTTGGATGACAGGTGTCACCCAATATATTATTCTGCTATTGTAGTTCATCTGCCTCAAGGTTTGATGTGCTGTATATTCTGAGATGCTTTTCTGCTCACCACTGTTATAAAGAGCAGTTAATTGTGTTACTATAGGACTTTGTCAGCTCAAACCAATGTGGCCAATTCTTCTCTGATCTCTCTCATCAATAAAAACAAAACAAAAACTCTGGAGAATTGTGTGTGAAAATCCCAGGAGTTCAACAGCTTCTGAGATATTCCAACCAGCCCATCTGGCACCAACAACCATGCCTCATTTCTATCCATATTTCAATAATTTTCTCACACATTTATTGACAAACTGGAAATCTTCCGCTCATCTTTGCTCCTCAAAGACTAACCCACGTTAAACCCACTGATTTTCTCCCAAATCATGATTACAATCACCTGTTGACATCACCTGTTTCAAATCACATCATTATTTAATTGTTTTACCTAATTACTAGCTCTAAATTACCCCCATCCCAACTATTTTGGAATGTGTTGCAGGTCTGAAATGCAGGAATGGATGTATATTAACAAATGAAATGAAGTTGATGAGATAAAACATGAAATATCTTGGGTTCATTCTGTCTGCAATGAAATACAAGTCAAATTAGATTTAGAAATCACTGCTTTCTTTTTTGATTTGCATTTTCCATACTGTCCCACCTTTTTCTGATTTGGGGTTATAGTTTAGAACACACACACACACACACACAAAAAAAAAGACAATGTCCTTGTGACAATGTCCAAGGCATGATGAATTAAAACTCAGAAGATCTTATACTTGGTTAAAAAACATCCTGGACAGACCTTACTCATCTATGCTATTAGCGACAACTAAACTGGGTGCATATACATTTAATCTTTTCACCCTACACCTGCTGAAACACATCAATACTTTAAAAAGTGCTGGGTTGTTTTTTCTATAATTTGAGCTTGATGGATCATTTTGCTAGGTTCATGTGTATCTTTCGAATTTAACATGACTCAGCATCTGGCTTGGCAGTAGACTTAATTTTCTTTATTGCATTACCACACTAATATTTTTGACAAGACCAGTGACAGTAGTGCTGTCGGCAAACTTGATAGTCTTGACTGATCCGTTATTGTAGCACTAATTGTTGATGTAGACAGAGTACAGCATTGGTGGAGTATTTGAGATCTAAAATTTGAGGCAATTCATCATTAACATGACACTGAATGGAGTTCTGGGTTCTGCAGAATGTTTCTAAAGCAATTTTATATGTAGATGGTGTCATACGCCCACAGAAGTATGTAGAGTTTAAGTGAAAGAAGATATTAATCATCATTAGACTTCTGAATCCAGTGAAAGACACATTTCTGTTGGCAATTTGGCAGAAAATGATTAAATACCCTCAGTGTTTTCAATGTTTCAATCATCAGTCAAACACTTCTAAAACAGGACATTTCATACATTTGTTCATTATACACATACCTAAAACAATTGTGTACCACTCTTGCAATGTGTCATGATGACAGATATTCTTTTTTTTAAAGATATTTTTTGGGCCCCTTTCACCCTTATTACTGGATAGGACAGTGCAGAGACAGGAAACGAGCAGGAGAGAAAGACGGGGAGGGACCAGGAAACGACCCCAGGCCGGAACCAAACCCGGGTCCCCTGACCCACGGCATGGCACCCTATCCACCTGAGCCACGATGCCCCCGACAGACGTTCTTTTAAAAAATGGTTAGTGATGTATCCTATCATATCCATCACCTAATAAGGGATCCAAAGTTATATACAATCCTTACATTTTATGTGTGTTCTGAGACTGTGGTAGCCTATGTGCCATTCTCGTAGTAAATGATTGTACCTTCATCATCACATACAACCGTATATATCAGATGCATGAATGACATTCTTTGGTTCAAGCATCATCATCACAGTATCGTATTCCACAATGCCAGGGGATTCATGCCATTTTCTGGTCTCAGATTGTCATCATTCTACTGTCTGACAAATTCATCACATGACTGCCGAATTCTACCAAGGAAGACGAGCCCATAAATGCACCGCATAATCTGAGTGAATATCAATACATTCCATGTAATGAAACATCTGTCTATTAACTGTAAATCTGATACATCCCTGTTTACACTGCTCACCCAAAGATGTTCAGTTCTTTCCTCCATTTCCTACACCTTTCTATCATGTATTGTGTGACACATATATATTTTCTTCGCAATGTTTATTAAGGATCTGTAAATATGCAACTTGTACAGTGGTCAAAAGTACAGATGTTAGAATATAATTCGTATGCATCCATAAACAAAGACAAAAGAAATACAGGTTTTCTAGTTTATTATGGTACACAAGACCAGTTTTGGTCTGCCTTTCATGTCCATGAAGACATGAAGGGCACCGTGGACTTTGACGGCTCAATATCAGACACCTTCAACATACAAAGTGGAGTGAAACAGGGCTGAGTCCTTATACCCACCCTGTTCAGGATTTTCTTCACCATCCTGCAAAGAAAATCTAGAACGCCTTCGTACCTGCTAGAGAAGGTATTTATCTCCGGAACAGGTGGGACGGTAAAGCCTCACTCACAACCCGCCATAAGTGTTTTGGACACGCATGGGTCACAGGGTTTGGTAGCTCGCAGCTGTGCCGCAGGGTCGCAGTGAACCCAGGGGAAAGTTTGGGGGAGGAGTACATATGCTGAATTTCATGTATGTTTCAGCTAACGACTCCCAGAAGTGAGGACATTGCAATCCTATCATCACTGTCAGGCCATTGTGCTATGCTCAGTGATAAGGACAAGGACATCCCAACACCCCGTCCCACCACTCAACAGGAGTAGGAACAGGACATTAGCTCAGAGTCAGAGTCAAAGTGTGTTTCAGTGCTCAAACTGTTGGGCAATTCAGTTGGGATTTTTTTACAATGTAATAAAATGCGTTATTCCCTTATACTCATGTTTTATTATTTGACATTTGCATTGTAAATTAACATATACTCAAATAAAAACAGCAAATGAGGTGGTCTTCATCCCTTCTATAATGCTACACACTACAGGATCGGTTCCTTGGTTCCTCCCCAAAATATATACCCAGATTCTTGCCTCTCGTGTTGCATGCGGGTTGCATGTAGGTGGTGTGCGCTGCGTGCAGATCATGTGCATTGCATGCACGTCATACATAGGGGTAGAAAATGAGAGGTACTTCTGTCTTGCGGGCCACACAAATAGCAAGGGTGGAATACTTGTGTAGTACTTCTGAGGCACGTCACTCATACAATGATCGTGCATCACTCATGCGTCTTACTGTCATTGCAAAAAGCCCCTACTAGCCATGCTGCTGACTTGTTTCAGGCATACAAAAGGAGTACGGGTCCCGTAAGTAGTGTATGCGTTCTTGATTTGTCGCAAGACCCATAGAATTTGCATGTGCAGGACCAAAAGTCTCCACGGGCAGTCTGCGACCTTCTATGGCGTTGAACACACGCAAGTGTCACACAAGTCTCAAGCACGGTTTTGCCAAATGTTTTACTATAGACCACCCATAGCAGCATGTACAGTGGGTTGTGAGTGAGGCTTTACTGAAGATGAAGGAATGACTGTACTGCATGCTTCCTTCAAAATACTGAACTAAATTTAGGCAACAAATTAAACTATCACAGTAATTATGTGAAAGAATCTGGTTCAATTACAATGTCTTACAAAAGTGTTGATCCCCCTTGGTGTTTGTCCTGTTTTGTCGCATTACAATCCGGAAATATAGCCGCAAGCATCAACGAAGGGCCTGTACACGCATCGCAGATGTGTGACAAAAGCCTGGGTATCTGATGTGTGCACCACCAGTGATGAGTTCTTAGGCAATGGAGTCATTATTGTCCAGGTCCAAATGGTGGCGCTATACCAGAGAGTCATTTTGGGCATGTGGATATCATCAGAACCAAAATATTCCATAAGCTGTGAAGTTTGAGCCATATCAGAAAATGCATGGTGAATTTATGACACATTTCCTGTTTGCATGGCATAACATATAAATGTATTGTTTTGCCTTTTCAACATCTTGGAAGATATCACAAATCCCTTCACAATTCAAAATCAGTAACATCTTGCCATTAGATATACCAAATCTGGCATGAATCCAACAAACTGCAAAGGAGGAGAATGTCAAAATGTAACACATGTCAAAATACACAAAACCAAAAATAACTAACTTCCTGTTGAGTATGCCTAATACAATGTACATTACAATTTTGTTAATCTTGGGGCACCCCACACACCTACCAAATTTGACACAAATAGGTGAAACTATATACCAGACAAAAGTCTCAATAGGATGTGAGGGTGCTATGGAGTCCCCCAGACACACCCGGCACCACTGCAAACCTGACAAGAGAAGGTCGCCTACCAAAACTCACAGACCGGGCGAGGAGGGCATTAATCAGAGATGCAACAAAGACACCAAAAGATAATGCTGAAGGAGCTGCAAAGATCCTCAGCAGTGATGGGAGTATCTGTCCAGAGGACCATTTCAAGCCATACAGTCCACAGAGCAGGGCTTTATGGAAGAGTGGCCAGGAAAAAGACATTGCTTAAAGAAAAAAAATATATAAGAAAACACATTTGGAGTTTGCCCAACAGTATGTGGCAGACTCCCCAAACACATGGGAGAAGATTCTCTGGTCAGATGAGACTAAAATTTAACTTTTTGGCTATCAAGGGAAATGCCATGTGTGGTGCAAACCCAACTCTTCCCATCACCCTGAGAACACCATTCCTACAGTGAAGCATGGTCGTGGCAGCATCATGCCGTGGGGATGTTTTTCATCTGCAGGGATAGGAAAGCTGGTCAGGATTGAAGGAAAAATGGATGGCACTAAATACATGGCAATTCTAGAGGAAAACCTGTCTGAGTCAGCCAGAGGTTTGAGATTGGGACAAAGGTTCACATTCCAGCAGGACAATGACCCTAAACTTACTGCCAAAGCTACATTGGAGTTGTTTAAAGGGAAACATTTAAATGTCTTGGAATGGCCTCATCAAAGCCCAGACCTCAATCCATTTGAGAATCTGTGGCATAACTTGAAGATTGCTGTACATCTATGCAACCCATCAGGTGGCCCTACAAAGTATTGACTTTGTAGGTGAATATCTATGCACACTCCAGATTTCTGGGTGTTTTTTTTTTTCCATCTTAATTATTGTTTGTGTCAAAATTAAAAAAAAAATAACCTTGCACCTTTAAAATGGTATGCATGTTGTGTAAATCGAATGGTGCTCACCCCCCCAAAATCAATTTTAATTCCAGTTTGTAATGTGACAGAAATAGGACAAACATCAAGGGGGATGCATATTTTTACAAGACACTGTAATCATTCATTAATGTTCATTATCAACTTTATTTTGGTTAGGGTCATGTTGGATCTGGTGCTTATCCTGGGAACACTGGAAATTGTCCTGCGAACATGCACAAGAATTTCTACACAGACAGTGGCCCAAGTTCAGAATCGAATCGGGGCCCCTACAGATGTGAGGCAGCAGCCATACACTGTGACTCCACCACCACTGTACTACCATGACTGTTTGGTTCAATTCTTAACACAAATAAACAGGTTGCTTAACATTTTTTTAAAAATATTGCACTAAGTTATAATTTGCTGTTACTTATACAAAGTTATATAGAGTTGACTTGCAATTTGGAAATTTTATACCACATTTTATACTTATCACCTGTTTTCATATATTATTGCAGCTTAAAACTAGAACTGTATCAGTAAAATGTAATGGTGGTAACTAGAATATACCATACAGTGCTCACCACTATTATTGGTATGCCTTGTAAAGATTAAAAAACGCTAGAAAAATCCACCTTTTGTTTAATTATCTTATTATTTATTGATGAGGGATTTGTTTTTCTCTGAATAAATTTATTTCAATTAAAAGTTGGATTTTTCCTCTTTTTTTAGTGTGAAATGAAGCTAATTCACCAAAAGATTGATTTTTTTCTAAACCTTTTTACTCATCTTTTCCAGGGGAACCAATAATTTGTGGAGGGCATTGTAACTGAAATGGTGATTTAAAAAAAAGTTTTTTTAATCATACTGAGGTGGCAACATGCCATCATATTTAAATCCTCACCAATGCCATAACCCTCATCACAGGTATACTCCACCATGTTGAGCTCCAGAGGGGCCTGGCACAATCCTCCCATCATCTTACACATTGAGAAGTCTTCAGTCCATCGCCCATCTTTTGTGCAGCGAATTGAGTACTAGAGCAGAAAGAAAAGAGGATGATTTGGAATGTATTATGTCCAAGTTGAGCTGCACAATACCCCAATAAGTTCTAGTTCAAGTTTTATTGTTCTGTCTACATTGTCTACTGTACTGTCTACAGATATGCTACATCAGTAACATGAAGTGTGCAAGAAGTGTTTAACACTGAGTGAAAGGGGAAAAACTCCACTATTAAGATTATTTTACCCTCTCAGTTGGGACAGGGCAGTGGAGAGTGCACACACTATCATAGTCCAGGTGGTTGGTACATGTGTACATGCCCTCAAACATGGCAGGCAGAGCAGGGCATGAGATCGGGGAACAGCCACCAGTCTGCCATCTGCCACCCTCTAAACACTCCAGCTTCAGAAACCTTCTACACACACATACACACACACACAGTTATGATAATGCATACTTTTTCACTGACCTATGCATAACTACTTCTTCTGTCATTCTACTTCTGAATCTCAGTAATGAAGAGAAAATACTTTAGCCTGACACTGAATTTATGGTTTTAAAGCATTCATGGTAACTAACACAATAGACAAAACATAAATATGCATATTTTCCTATTACTGTGGATCATTTGCAACATAATGTGCACACAGAGAGGATTGCATGTTGACTATTATAGTCTGCCATCTGCTTATATTCCAAACTTCTCAACTCCCCAATTAAATGTTTCAAACTTAATGAACAATGTACCTTTTATCACAATGAACATTATGTGATATATTGCAAGATAAATTAATATTCATCCATCACAAAACATTTGGTAGGACACATTAATCACCAAGTCCTGACTGTAGCAGAACTGTTTATAGGATAGGAACACACAGAAGCAATAATAGTATGTATGATATACTCTCATTATGGAATGCCTTTTGAGTAAATGTGTCAAAGGTATTAATAAACAAGAACATTTAAAACCATTTATTAGACCTGCTGGCCATGACTTGCAGCATGAATGGGCAATTAAAATGGCTTTAGAGGTGTTCACATTCCTTAAAAGCCAGTTTAATAACCCATAAAGCCATGGCAGGTGTAAATACTTGCCTCCCCTGACCTTGTTAAATGGTGATAAGCTGCATTGTGCAATCCAACTGGAGAAACTTGCTCAATCACATGATATATGATTAGTCAGTTTGTACATTAATCAAAATGACATTACTGGAGAATTATTTTGGAAGATATATGGTGAAGTCTTGATCTTATTTCAAATACATGGTCCACATAAATGAGAAAAAATATAACTTAGTTTAAACCATTTGTCAACACAACAGCTTAAAACTCCAGTGAAGAATCCATGTAGACCTGGAAACAGTAACACCTGCACAAACAGGTGAGTGTAAAAAATGTTACACAGCAGTACTCACTTCCTTGGCTTTTTGGTTAGGGCACCCATAGCATAGTATCCGGGGTTGCATTTGTAGCGACACACAGTGCCAATGTCATGCCTCCTGCCATTGCACTGTGGCACCAAGAGCTTAGCATTGGGTACAGCGGGTGGGTCCAGACACTCAATCTTACAATATGCTTCAGGGAATGACCACAGTCCATCCTCAAGACAGGCCAATGTATTGCTCTCACCTTAGCAAAATTAAACATCACATTTGAAATATCACATCTGAAAACAGGGACATTAAAATGCTATGCAGAAAACCCAGAATGTTATGCTAGAAATTCAGTTTCATACAAATGACAAATGACTTTCAACATGAAAATATTTACACTATTTTCTTTAAATTAATAAATGCAAATGAGTTTAGTTTTGTACTTTAAATTAAAATTCATCTCTGATTTTACACCATACTACAAACATGCAATGCAAGCACATCAGAAGGTGAGGAATATGACTTAATGAGAGATGGAAATCCAAATCTGTTTTCTCTAAAAGTTAATGAAGGACAACAGAACCTCATGGTAACTTGTACCTTATGTGGGATACATGCCTGAAACATGCCTGAAGCCATATGATGTTAGTAAGGTAAAAGGAAACTAATCAGATTGTATGAAAACTTCTAAAGCAATTTTACTGGTCAATAAAATATAATGAATCTCTTTTGCATGCCCCCCCCAAAAAAAGAAAAGAAAACTTTATAAGGTGTACAAAGTGGAAGCACAGACCAAATTCAGCAGCACCAAAAATGGGTGCTTCTCGTCCAATTTACTTTTGCAACATACACAAAAGCATCAGCTAGAAAACCAAAAAACATTACCCTGTTAGTTGGAATTGACCTTCATATCATAAACAGGTTTCAAAGCCCCATAAGAAAATTGACACACGTGCTGACATTCAGTGAGATTGGCTGCCAGTTCACCTTTGCCCCAAAGCTCAAAGATGCCTGCTGACGGTGGCTGCTGACAGATGAGTGTGACACTGATGACATCATCAACCGAATGGTACTGAAGCAGTTTGTCATTTGGTTGTCGGAAGCAGCTGTGGCCTGGGTCCAGTGGCATCGCTAGAGGAGTCAGTCCAGCTAACCAAAGACCATCTGGAAGCATTCCCAGAAGAAGGTGCCCCTGCCCCTTTTCCTTCCCTCTGTATCTCTCTCTCCCTTAGTGTCTTCTCACCCCTCCCCTATCCCTGCACCATGGAAACAGGGGCCAAAGCCTGCTCCCTGAACTTGTGTCCCTCCCCCTTCTCCCTCACCCACTTGTGCCTCCATGTCAACGTTGCCACTAACTCCCTTTCTCTACACAGGTGGAACCATCTGTGCTCACCAAGACCAGGACAAAGCAAGGGTAGATCTGCAGGCACTGCAGAAAAGGCAGGCATTTCAGGGATCAGCTTCCCCTTAAGGAGGTGAGGATTCTGATCTTCTTTCCTGATGTGCCTTGGGTGTCCCCTGATCAAGCAGGAACATACAGAGTGACAATGACCATTCAAGGGTGCACACATCAGCTGGTGCCCATCATTATCCAATTTAGGGCCAAAAAGCATAGTGTGGAAGCAGTAGTTAGTTCTTGCCTCACCTATCCACTAATTATGGGGAAAATTGGCCAGGGTTTAAAGTATTAGTAAAGCACTTATTTGTGGATGGGTACTACTGCAGTGAAACTTGGGGGAAGGGGGGAGTCCAATGCAGCATTATATGGGGTGGTGGTCCCAGGGCTATTTGTGTCAACTTTGCATCAGGGCACAGGGACGGAGGTCGCAAGATAAAACTCTGAGGCATGCTTTTGAAAAAGTGAGAGCAATTGGTGAAAACATCCAGCCTAACCTTGCACTCTCCTACCCATATTTTTCAGTTATTAAAGCTAGGTTATATCAAATTATTAAGGACACTCAAACAGGAAAGGAAATGACCCAGTTGTTGGTTCCAATGAGCTATGGGGAACTTTTATTCAGTGTGACACATCATCTAGGTCAGAAAAATACATTGGATTCTCTCGTTGCTCATTTCTATTGGCCAGACATTCATGGCTATGTTTGCAGATGGTGTGTGACATGCTGCAAATGTCAGCTAGTGAATCCGCTGGCCACCCAAATAGCACCATTGCGCCCATTACCACTGACCAAGATCTCCTTCAAAGGAATTGTTATTGATCTCATTGGGCAATTAGATTGATATCTCCCAAGTCTGGATCCCAAAAGAGATCATGGGGAAGACTGCTCACTTGACAGTTATATTACATGACCAGCATTTAGCACAGGATCTTATCCAAAGCCACATACAACATTTTACCTAATCTGTATGCCTTTGAAGTGTGAGGAAAACCATGTAGACGCAGGAAGAACATGAAAACGCCACATAGAAAGGGCCCCATCGGCTGTGAAGATTGAACCAGGAACTGTCTTGCTGTGAGGCAGCAATGCTAACCACTGCACCACTGCAGATGTCCAGAAGATGATCATCAACACCCTCCACAAGGATGGTACAGTGGTGCTTCAAAGTTTGTGAACCCTTTAGAATTTTCTAGATTTCTGCGTAAATATGACCTAAACATCATCAGATTTTCACACAAGTCCTAAAAGTAGATAAAGAGAACCCAGTTAAAAAAATGAGACAAAAATATTA
>JAOBAM010000001.1:14227536-14239094 GCA_025212355.1 Notarius kessleri | reverse complement strand
AAAAGTTAATTAGTGGAATTTCTTGCCTTCTTAATGTGTTTGAGATCAAACAGTAAATAGTAAATAATAAAAATACAGTAAATAGACCTACTTGACCATTGTAGTAATCTGTATTATGTGAAGAACGCTCAACTAAGTCAAGATAAACAAAAGTCCATCATTACTTTAAGACATTAAGTATTTTTTAATTAATACAAATAAAGAAAAAAACATTGAGTTAGATGGCGTGTCCAAACTTTTGACTGGTACTGTATAAATATTACCAAACACAGCACAAACATCAACATATTGAGAGTATTACCTTGCAATGTGGAGGGTGAGTTGCAGGAGAAGGTGCACTGCTTGCCAAATGTAGTACCCCAGGGGCAGGTGAAGGATGCAAAATAGACATGAGAGTTATCAGGCAGACCACAGTCCACTGGCTCACAGCTCACCACATGGTCCCAAGCACCATTGACACATCTTAGCTCTGCAACTTTCTGAGAACCAAAGGGAGACACAGACAGAGATAGAGGATCATTTAACTGATGACTATGTTAAGTTTATCATGCAACCCAATCCCTTGACCCCATTTACACCTATTTACACAAATTTTGCCTTGTCATCCTGTGTAATTATAGCACTATTTATCTTCATAATTGCTATATTAATATCTATGACACTATTATTAACTATTAAAGAACACTGGCAAATTACTCACTAAGTAATAATAAATTAATAGTATGGTAGATCATTATCAATGAAGTATGCAGACACACTATCTGGTAAATATACCATGTAGCTATACTTATTTTTATTTTTCTTACACATACACTGGTCAACCATAACATTAAAGCCACCTGCCAAATATTGTTTAGCCCCCCCTTGTGCCACCAAACAGCTCTTACAGGTCAAGACATAGACTCCACAAAACCTCTGAAGGTGTGCTGTTGTGTCTGGCACCAAGATGTTAGCAGCAGATTCTTTAAGTCCTGTAAGTTGCAAGGCCTCCATGGATCGGACTTGTTTGTCCAGTACCCTCAGATGCCCCACAAATCCCACAGATGCTCAACTGGATTGAGACCTGGGGAATTTGGAGGCCTAGTCAACACCTTTAACTCTTTCTCATGTTCCTGATGAATTTTTGCAGTGTATTGTGGCACGTTATCCTGCTGAAAAGGCCACTGTTATTAAGAAATACTGCTGCCATGAAGGGGTGTACTTGGTCCACAATAATATTTAGATAGATAGTCGGTCTCAAAGTCACATCCACATGAATGCCAGGACCCAAGATTTACCAGGAGAACATTGCCCACTACATCACACTGCCTCTACCAGCTTGCCTTTTTTCCCTGTGCATCCTGGCACAATCTCTTCCCCAGCTAAGTGACACATGTGCACCCAGCCATCCACATAATGTAATTCCTTAGACCAGGCCACCTTCTTCCATTGCTCCATGGTCCCATTCTGATGGTTGCATGCCCATTGTAGGCAATTTCAGGGGTGGACAGAGGTCAGCATTAGCACTCTGACCCTTCTGATACACAGCAAGCTGTGATGCACTGTGTGTTCTGACACCATTCTGTCATAGCCAGCATTACATTTTTCAGCAATTTGTGTGACAGTAGCTCTTCTGTGGGATTTGACCAGATGGGCTAGCCTTTGCTCTCCATGCCCATCAAAGACTTGGGTGCCCATGACCCTGTTGCCAGTTCACCAGTTGTCCTGACTTGGACCTCTTTGGGTAAATACTAACCACTACAAACCAGGAACACCCCACAAGACCTGTTGTTTTAGAGATGCTCTGATCCAGTTGCCTAGCCATCAAAATTTGGCTTTTGTCAAAGTTACTCAGATCTTTGAGACTGCCCATGTTTCCTGCTTCCAACAGAGCATCAAGTTTGAGAACTGATTGTTCACTTGCTATCTAATATATCCCATTTCTTTGCATTTGCCACTGTAATGAGATAATCAATATTATTCACTTCACCTGTCAGTGGTTTTAATGATCAGTGTATATAATGCTTCACTTGTAAATGTCAAAAACATTGTAGGAAGTACAGCCAAGAGCCCTCTAGCCAGTGTGTGTATTACACATGAATTTAATCATATGCTCATCACTGTATTTATTATTAGTTAACAATTTGGGTTTTTTAATGTCTGTTCTAAGAGAAAAGGCATAAAACCACATCAATTGTCACATCTGCACCTGCTCACACTCAAGACTCAAATTCCCAGAGTTCACAATGGCCTTCAAACATGGCTGCCATGGACTATGACAACCACACTGCACCACTCTTAGTCTCCTGAGTACTAATCATCACTCATACCTGTTCCGAATCACAGCCTCATTACCACTGTTTGTTTAAGGACTTATTCATTGCAAACACTCAGTGTTCCCTTGCTTGACTTTTTAAAAAATTTTATCCTAATTCTCTGTAGGCCAATTGGCCTGTCCGTTGCCAGCCTCTTACGAGGCTGTCTGTGTCTTATCAAGAGCACACTTCATCTACTGCTGGCTTGCTTGGCCTGTCGCAACTTCCCAGACAAACAACCATTCACACACACATTCACACGTATGGGCAAATTAGAGTACCTAGAGTTAACCTAACTGTATATCTTTGGACTGTGGGGGAAACTGGAGCATCTGGAGGAAACCTACACCAACATGGGGAGAATATGCAAACTCCACACAGAAAGGCCCCCCATCAGCTGCTGAGCTTGAACCCAGAATCTTCTTACTGTGAGGTGACAGCACTATCCACTGCATCACCGTGCTGCCCCTGCTTGACTTTACCAAGCCTTATTACTCATGATTATCTGGTTATTGATATAGCTTTGTATTTTGGTTTATACTCTGTCTTCACCTGTGATCTTTTTTGTGCATCACCTGACTTTTGCCTGTCTGTCGACATTGCCTTTGCTCTATGAATTGGATTTGTCTGCCAACCTTGCTTTAAATAAATTCTCTTCTGCTTTTACATCCATTTGTTCCTTGCATTACTGACAGATTACTTTGCCATCATCATGGATGCAGTGGAATAGAGAAGGTATGCTGCCTTATTTGCACAGAGGCATCTCTTGGGAGAACAATAGTAACCTATGAGTGAAATGTATGTCCACATTTCCCAACTCACTACTGCTGTTTCACAGGCACTCCTAGTGCACCCTGTGCCAGTTATGAGCTCCAGCATGCTTATTCCATGTCCTGAAAATTTCTCAGGAGAAGTATCTGGGTGCAAGGGATTCCTGCTGCAATGTTCCCTGTTCTTCACTGACCAAATAGGGACCACAGATCAGCAGAAATTAACCCAGTTCATCAACCTGCTCATTGGGAACGCACTCAAGTGGGCAACCACTGTATGGGAGAAGGGTGGTGAGCCAACCACCTCTTACTAGCACTTCATTGAACCATTTCGCCAGGTCTTCAATCACAGTTCCAAAAGAGTGGAGATCAGCGAATGGTTGCTCACTATCAAGCAGTGGAGGAGACAAGCTGCAGAGCATGTGCAGGAGTTTCGCACACTCACAGCAGGAAGGGGATGGAATGAGCCAGCTCTCAAAGTGGCATTTCATCAAGGGTTCTACCCTTAAGTTCTCACTGAACTAGCATTTTGGGATGAACAAGCTACCTTGGACTCACTCATTGACATGTCCATTGAACTTTACAATCTCCTCTGAAACAAACCATTACAGCAAAGCCCCATGTCTAATCCATTTGTCACAGAAATCCCAGAACCCATGGAGGGCTGTTGCACCAGAGTAACTCACTCAGAACATGAATGAAGGTGCAAGGAGGGACTCTGCTTTTACTGTGGGGATGCCACACACTGTCTGTCACACTGTCTGTCACACTACTCTTCTTGTCCAGGAGGCTTAAGGGTCCCCACCATGGCTGAGAAAGCTCCAAACACCACTAGTCATCCCTTGATGAGTTCATCACAACAACTCTCTTTCAAGTAATTTAAGATTGATGTACAGATAAGGCTTTCAGAATCAGTCCATGATTTCTTCACCTTGATAGATTCTGGAGGCATGGGCAACTTCATGGACAGTGAGACTGCGCAGAGATTCCAAGTGCCCACAGAAAACTCCAGCAGCCATTAAGCATCAGGGCCATCGATGGTGGGCCCATTGGAGCCGGGTTCATCATGACATTCACCAAACCCCTCGTTCTCCAAGTCAGTGCACTGCACTATGAAACCATCTCATTCCTCATCACAGAGACCCAGAACCAGGCTATCATCTTGGGGTTCCCATGATTACAACACCACAACCCTCAGGTGTACATGGAGGTCTTCAGCAAGGGTAAACCAGTGGGCTCCTTCCTCATCATGCTTATGACTGTGCCATAGAATGCCTTCTTGGCACCATGCCTCCTCGCTGCTGACTCTACCCCCACTATTATCAAGGAACTCCAATGTTTCCTGGGATTTGCCAGTTTCTATCAGCAATTAATCAGGGGTTTCAGCTTCATCACTGCCCCACTCACTTATTGTCCCTTCATGCCTTTGAGGCCAGCTGATCACTTGAGCACACACTACTCTTGCAACTGGGCACCCAGGCAGCCAACATACCCATCAACTGCTTAAAACTAAGTACTGGTGGCTGAACATGCTCAACAACATCAATCGATATATCACATCTTGTTCTGCATGTGCACAGGCTAAAGCAGGGGTCAGCAACCTTTTTGCCATGCAGTGCCAATTAGAAATTTTCTTGTTAGTTAGTGCACCATTCAAATAGGTGTTGTTAACTATGTGTAATTAGACATCACACATTTTAGACGGATATGGATATTTAATGCATAGAGCAAATGTAAAACACCATTGCACTTGTTTTATGCCATTAACCTCACACACTTTAACCAAATTGCACTTGTTTTATGCCATTAACCTCACACACAAGGTTTAAGAACACCCCCCATTGGATAACAACATTGCAAGCAGCTTATACAAATTCACAAAATAACATCCAAAATCTTTCAGTAGGTAACAGGCCCAAGTTATTCACAATAAAGATGTAGCAGCCTAATGGAAATGGAACTGATGAATAATAAAACTGCAGAAAAAAAATGAAATAATGAGTGTCAGAGAACATTGAAAAGTAGCCTACATAAAGTGGCTTAACAATAAACTGCAAATTTGAAGTAGCCTTGTTACAAAATTAATGTTTTGCCTATCAGTCAATGTGATCCCTGGCCCTACTTCCCCTTACTTAGCTTCCCCTTACTTAGTCCTCTTGTGGCACGTGTGCCTAGGATTGCGGACCCCTGCACTACCTTGTCAGTAAAACTATTGAGAGCAACAGCAGGAGCCAAACTACAAATATGGACACTCAGAACTATAACTCCCAGACAGCACAGAGCCCCTTGTCACCAGCTTATTGAAATCAGCTGTCGTTCATTTACACTCATCAGCCATGCTACTGAAGCCCTCACTCACACACCTTCAGTGCGAAGTATTGTTCTGTGTTTCTCCATCCAGTCCATATCAAGCCTTTCAATCTCTGCCTGACTCTAGTATTTCTGACCCTCACTATCTCTCTTTGTTTACATGGCCTGTCTTGCCTCTATTGCCCTGTTTGCTGATTGACCAACCCTTGCCTGCTTTCTGACTATGCTTCTTGTCTTGCAATTTGGCTTCATTTCCAGTTTGCTCCCCACTCTCCCCTGCACATACATCCATAAGTGCCTGCATTCTGACAGGATAGTACTTTGCCTATCATGGACATAGCAGAAGAGGCAAAGCAAACTGCACTGAATGCTCAAGGACGACTTCTAGAAGAACACCAACAGATGCTTGCAGACCTCAACACCCGAATGACGCAGCTCACATCTGTGATGTTGCAGGCCCTCCTAATCCGTCCTGAGGCTTCTCCTAGTCCTGCTTTGCAACTTCCCATTCTGGAGAAATATGCCGGGAATGCCCTCGCTTGTAAGGGATTCTTACTTCAGTGCTCCATGTACTCCATGATGCCTAATCTCTCTGATGAACACAAAATCGCTAAATTTCTGTCATTGCTCACTGACAAAGCATTACAATGGGTGAAAAATGGTGGTGAGCACACGACTTTATATGAATGTTTGTTCAATTTGTTCAAGAGAGTGTTTGACCACAAACCTGAGGGAATTGAAGTTGGCAAAAGTCTACTCACAATCTCACAGGGAGCCTGAGGAGTCGCTGAATACACCCTGGACTTCAGAACGCTAGTGGCAGCCAGCAGATGGAATGATCCAGCACTAAAAGCTGTATTTCACCGAGGTCTTCATCCAGAAATTCTTAGTGAACTGGCGGGTAGAGATGAGCAACTAATGCTGGACTCCCTCATTGACTTAGCAATTCGACTAGATAATTTACTGACCCACTGACCCTTGATCAAGGAGAACTCCAAATCAGTTCAAACCTCTGAGGACATTACACCCATGGAGGTTTCTAACACTCATTTGAAACGTGCTGAACATGAAAGGCGGAGGAAGGAGGGTATTTGCTTCTACTGCGGGAGTTTCAAGCATCATATCAACCAATGTCCCATCCAGCCATCTCACACCGGCCCAGCTGAAAACCCAGCTCATGTGGTGAGTCTGGTGAGAAAATTCAATGCTAAGTCCTTTAAAGTTCCAGTGTTGTTAAAATTGGCATCCTCCACACACGTTCTGTCTGTTTTTGTCGACTTGGGGGCAGAGGGGAACTTCATCAACAGCATGATTGTCCAGAAGTTCAACCTGCCCACAACCCCTCTGCAAAGTCCACTCAGCATCAGAACCATCGATGGGGGACCAATAAGTGACGGTCTTGTCACTACTCGTACCGCTCCCATTCATATTCAGGTGGGAGCACTCCACTCAGAACTCCTCTCCCTCTACATGATCACCACTGTTCACTATGACCTCATTCTTGGTTACCCCTGGTTACAGCTTCATGAGCAACTTATCTCTTGGCAGAACAAAGAAATTCTCCAGTGGTCATCCACCTGCTTTCAGAACTGTTTCTCACGTCCCCACATCAGTCTCTCCTTCACCTCTGTGGAGAGTCCACAATTGGATTCCATGGAGAGTGTTCCTGAATGCTATCTGGACTTGAAAGAAGTTTTTAGCAAGGGGAAGGCTTCTGTGCTACCACCGTACCGATGTTATGACTGTGCCATCAATCTTCTACCAGGCATGTTACCTCCATGTGGTCACATCTATCCCCTTTCTCAGAAGGAACATTCTGCCATGGAGGAATATATTCAAGAGGCCCTCAAACAGGGTTACAGTCATCCTTCAAAGTCTCCCACATCAGCAGGCTTTTTCTTTGTGGAGAAACAAGGTGGTGGTCTCCAGTCATGCATAGACTATAGAGGATTGAACCAAGTCTCTGTCAAATATCCTTATCCTCTCCCTCTTGTTCTTTCGGCTCTAGAACAGCTTTGATCCACCAAGATCTTCTCAAAGCTAGGCCTACATAGTGCCTACAACCTCATCAGAATAAAGAAAGGTGATGAATGGAAGACCGCCTTCAGCACAGCCGCCGGCCATTTTGAGTACAGGGTAATGCCCTATGGCCTTTCTTCAGCACCTAGCATGTTCCTGTGCTTGATCAATGACATGCTAAGGGACATGCTTGGCAAGTTTGTGATTGCCTATATTGATGACATCCTGATTTACTCTCCCAATGAGAAAAGCCACCTAGAACATGTCCGAGCCATCTTCCAACACCTGCTGGCTAATCATCTCTATGTGAAGGCAGAGAAATGTGAATTTCATCAGTGTCGAATCTCCTTTTTGGGCTACATCATCAGTGCAGAAGGCATCAGCATGGATTCTACCAAGGTATCAGCAGTCACATCCTGGCCAGCACCCACATCTGTAAAGGACCTTCAGCGTTTCTTAGGCTTTGCCAACTTTTATCATCGCTTCATTAGAGCATTCAGCACAATTGCCACTCCTCTAATGGCCCTGCTCAAGAAGGGACCCAAGCATCTTCAATGGAACCTTTCAGCAGAAGAAGCCTTCAACCAACTCAAGCATGCTTTTACCTCTGCCCCAGTTCTACAGCACCCTGATCTGACCAAGCCATTCACAGTTGAGGTACATGCTTCTGATTCTGGAATAGGAGGAATCTTGTCTCAGCGCTTCTGTGAGAAACACAAGCTTCACCCAGTGGCCTTCTTCTAAAAAAAAACTCACCTCTGCAGAAAGGAATTATGATGTTGGGAACAGAGAACTACTCACCATTAAACTCGCCCTCGAGGAGTGGAGACACTGGCTGGAGGGAACCACACATCCCTTTGTGATTCTGACCGATCATAAGGACCTTGAATATCTTAAGAAGGCAAAAAGGTTGAAGCCACGTCAAGCCAGATGGGCACTCTTCTTCACTCATTTTAATTTCACTATCTCATTCTGCCCTGGCTCAAAAAAAACAAAGCAGATGCCCTATCCCGTACCTTTGACTTGTCACGTCAAGATTCTGTTACTCACCCCATTCTTCCATTCAACTGCTTCATCCAGTCCATCACTTGGGACCTGGACCAAGAAATAAAGAACTCCCAACCATGGACAAGGCCCATCAATCTTCTGCCAGGTCTCCTTTATGTCCCAAAACATCTCCGAGGTCGACTCGTCACTTGGGCTCACACATCTCCTGCCACGGGACATCCTGGCAGCCAACAAACACATCAGATGCTTAAGAACAAGTACTGGTGAGAGAACATGCTCACATAAATTAACCAGTTCATCACCTCCTGCTCTGAGTGTGCCCAAGCAAAGGTTCCCAGAACCCCTCCTGCTGGCAAACTGTGTCCTCTCCCGACACCTCAAAGACCTTGGTCCCATCTAGCCATTGACTTTATTACAGACCTCCCTCTCAAGGCAATACCACCATCATGGCAACTATTGACAGATTCTCCAAGGTGCTGAAACTCATCCCATTATCCGGCATCCCCGCGGTGTTCCAAACAGCTGAACTGCTCTTTCAACAGGTATTCAGGTACTATGGCATCCCTGAGGACATAGCAACCTGGGTCCCCAGTTTCTCTCATGTTTTTGGTCCTGCTTTATGGAACGATTAGGATTGTCAATGAGTCTCACATCAGGTTATCACCCACAATCCAATGGTCAAGTGGAATGGGCCAACCAAGAAATCAGATGCTTTTGAAGAATCTTCTGTATGAGGAACCAAGGGGACTGGTCCCAATTTCTCCTCTGGGCCGAGTATGTACAAAACTCACTCAAACACTCTGCGACGCAACTAACACCATTTCAGTGCATACTTGGCTACCAACTGCCCTGTTTCCCTGGGATGATGCACCCTCACAAGCACAAGCAGTGAAGGACTGGTTCTCTCATAGCCAAGCCATATGGGAGGAGGTACACCAACGCATAGAAACCATTAACACCAAATACAAGGAATATGCAGACAAACACAGCGGTAACAATCCAGATTTCTCTCCTGGTGACAGAATATAGGTGTCCACAAGGAACCTTAGGGAACCCAATACCTGTCAGAAATTACAGCCACGTTACATCAGACCATTTAAAGTACTTCGGCACATCAACAATGTCTCATACAGATTAGAACTTCCCCCTCACAGCTGGATATCCCCCACATTCCATGTTTCCAGTTTGAAACCTGCAATTCCAGGCCTTCTCGCTGAGAATGTGCCAGTCCAGGAACACCCAGCACTCAACCTCGAAGGTGAGCCCATCTACCAGGTGAACAGAATACTTGATTCCAGATGCAGAAGAGGTCAAGTTGAATATCTGGTAGACTGGAAAGGTTATGGACCTGAAGAACAAAGCTGGGTGGGAGCCAAGGACATTCTGGACCCTTTGCTCAAACAGGAGTTTCATGCACAACATCCTGACAAACCTGCACCTAGGGGAAGAGGGCGCCCCAGGAAGAATTTAGCTCCCAGAGAGAGCTCCTCAGGGGGGTTCTGTCAGTAAAGCTATTGAGAATGACAGCACAAGCCAAACTGCAAACATGGACACTCAGAACTGCAACTCCCAGAGAGCACAGCACCCCTTGTGCTTATTGAAATCACTGTTGTTCATTCACAAACTCATCAGCCACACTACTTAAGCCCCTCACTCACACACCTTCAGTGCGACGTATCATTCTGTGTTTCCCCAGTCCATACCAACCCTTTCAATCACTGCCTGACTCTAGTATTTCTGACCCTCACTATCTCTCTTTGTTTATGTGACCTGTCTTGCTTCTATTGCCCTATTAGCCAATTGACTGACCCTTGCCTGTTTTCTGACTATGCTTCTTGTCTTGCAATTTGGCTTCGTTTCCAATTTGCTCCCCACTCTTCCCTGTACATACATCCGTAAGTGCCTGCATTCTGACATACCTTGGCATTAATTTACTTGTAACAACACAATACTTCCCACTAGATTGATAAGTAAGTGCAAGGGATATTCCATTGTTTTTTGTTTGTTTTGTTTTGTTAGTCACTTACATTACACATACATATATTACAGACATTATAAAATGTTTAAATGTTACAGTAATCCTATATTATAAATCTGGAATTTTGGGCAAATAAGTGAGCACCCGACATTTTTTTGTCTGCCTCACTCTCATTAACATCTCCCACACATTTCAAAAACTGAGTCTCTCAGAAGTAAAGATGGGGAGGGGTTCACTGCTCTGTGAAAGACTGTGTGGGTAAACAGTGCAACAATTTAAGAATAACTTTCCTCAATGTAAAATTGAAAAAAATTGGGGATCACATCATCTATGGGACATAATATCATTAAAAGATTCAGAAAATGTGCAGAAATCTCTGTATGCAAGGAACAAGGTTGAAAACCAACATTGAATGCCCCGTGACCTTCAGGCCCTCAGGTGGTGCTACATTAAAAACAGACATGATTCTGTCATGGAAATTGCTGCATGGGTTCAGCAACACTTACGAAAACCATCATCTGTAAACACAGTTCAACACTGCATCCACAAATGCAAGTTAAAAGCCATATCTCAACTATATCCAGGAAAAAAAATGGCTGTCATCTCTGGGCCTGAGCTCATTTTCAATAGACTGAGGTGAAGTGGAAAATTGTCTTTTGGTCTGATGAATCGAAGTTTTAAATTCTTTTTGGAAATCATGGACACCATGTCCTCCAGGTTAAAGAGGAGAGGGACCATTTGACTTGTTCTCAGCACACAGTTCAAAAGACAGCATCTGTGATAATATGGTGGTGCATTAGTGCACATGGCATGGGTAGCTTGCACATCTGGGAAGGCACCATTAATGCTGAATGAGATATACAGGTTTTGGAGCAACATGCTGCCATCCAGATGATGCCTTTTTCAGGGAAGGTCTTGATTATTTCAGCAAGACAATGCCAAAGTGCATTCTGCAGGTATTGCATTTGCATGCTTCCGTAGTAAAAGAGTCTGGGTGCTAAACTGGCCTGCCTACAGTCCAGACCTGTCTCCCATTTAAAACATTTGGTGCATTATGAAGTGCAAAATGTGACAAACAAGACACTGAACTGTTGAGCAACTAAAATTGTATATCAGGCAAGAATGGGACAACATTTCTCTTTCAAAACTACAGCAGTTGGTCTCCTCAGTTCCCAAACG
>JAOBAM010000001.1:14025247-14035290 GCA_025212355.1 Notarius kessleri | reverse complement strand
AAAATCTGATGATGTTTTAGGTCATATTTATGCAGAAATATAGAAAATTCTAAAGGATTCACAAACTTTCAAGCACCATTGTACTTGAACATCCAGACAGCAAGGCATTACAATAATCCAACCTAGAGGTAAAAAAATCATGAACGAGTTTTCAGAAGGACCATCCAGATTTACTACATAGTCAGAAAGCTCACTCCTAGCTGTATGTGGTCCTAGTACAAGTAAATCTGTTTTGTTAGAATTAAGTGGAAGGAAATTAATAAACATACAGTGTCTAGTGTCCTTCACACATTCTTCAATTTTATTAAGCTAGTGTCTCTCTTCTGGCTTGGCTGAAACATATAATTGTGTGTCATCAGCATTAGAGTGGAAGCTCATACCATATTTACAAATAATATTACTCAAAGCTAGCATATATATAAAAAAGCAGTGAGCCTAAAACACAACCTTGTGGAAAATGAAACTTTACCTGAATATGTGTAGAGAAGTCACCGTTTATATCCACAAACTGATAATGATCAATCAAATAAGACCTGAGCCAGGAGAGCCCCATTCCCTTAACTCCAACAACATTTGCTAGTCTATCAAGAAGAATAGTATGATCAATGGTGTCAAAAACTGCACTAAGGTCAAGCAAGGAGACACAACCCTGATCAGTGGGTAGTAGTAGGTCATTTACTACTTTAACCAGTACTGTCTCAGTGCTATGATGAAGCCTAAATTCTGGCTGATACAGTACATTTCATGAATATTATTCCTATGAGCATAACTGCTTGGTAACTGGATCTTGGCAATAAAGGGGAGGTTTGATACTGGTTTATAGTTATAGACAGCTGACAGGGGTCAAGGTCAGTTTTTTTAATCAGGAATTTGATAACTGCTTGTTTAAAGGATTTAGGTACACAGACAGTGCTCAGGGAAGAACTGATTATTTTTAGAAGAGGTTTAATTACATCTGGTAGTATTTGTTTGAAAAAACGTGTAGGTAAGGGCTCTAATACACAATGTGGTAATTTTGATGAGGAAATTAGTGAAATTACTTTGGTCTCTTAAAGAGGGCTAAAACATTCTAATTGCTGATCTGATATATTGTTAGTTACAGGGTTAGTTATCATATCATCTGGCTTTAAATTTGCAGTCTGAATTTTTTTGTCTGGTATTTTCAATTTTGCCATTGAAAAAAATCATGAAGTTTCTACTATATTTTGATGGTGTACATGCATCTGTGGTCTTATTCATAGTTAAATTTGCTACAGTAATAAGAATTTAGGATTATTTTTGTTATCTTCTATTAGAATAGAAAGATAAGTTTATCTAGCAGCACTAAAACCTTTTTGATAGTTCAGGATGCTCTCCTTCCATGTTTGCCATCATTTGTGTTCAAAATTTTAAATGGTCTGTTTTAAGGTGCATGTGTAATCATTTTACCAGAGTGCTAGCATTTTCTCTCTAATTATTTTTCTTTTAAGTGGAGCTACATTATCTAGAGTGTAGCGGAACTTTGATGGGGCGGCACGGTGGTGTAGTTAGCACTGTCACCTCACAGCAAGATGGTTCCAGGTTTGAACCTTATGGCTGACAGGGGCCTTTCTGTGTGGAGTTTGCATGTTCTCCCTGTGTCTGCATGGGTTTCCTCCAGGTGCTCTGGTTTTCCCCATAGTTCAAAGATATGCAGATTAGGTAAAATACCCAGCCACTGGGGTTGTATAAGACAGTGCATATTTAGTGCTGGTCCCAAGATAGATTGGGGAGGTTTGTGTCAGGAAGGGCATCCAGTGTAAAACCTATGCCAAATCAATATGCAGAACAGATCCCCTGTGGCAACCCCGAATGAATGGGAGCAGCCAAAAGAAAAAGAAGTAGAGGTACTTTGACTCTGCTATGGGAACTTGCACCAGGAGATAAAGTGCTCATGTTACTTTTCACATCAAGCTCGAAATTACTTGTGAAGTGGAAGTGGCCCTTTGAGGTTACATGGAGAATTGTGGAAGTCGACTCTAAGGTCTAGTGAATGGACAGAGGCAAGGCACTACAAATATACTACCTCAATCTCCAAAAAACATAGAGTGGTGGTTCTCTGGTGATGGTGGTACTGGAGAAAGAGGAGTTGGGACAAGAGGGGCTTTTTAAAAACTTGGCTCAGCCATATCCTGTCCCATGTGGAGGTCATCTCTCACCGTCCCAAAGAGCACAGGTTGCCCTTTTGCAAGGGAAATTTTTTGATGTGTTTTTGCCTCTACCTGGTCACACAAACCTTCACTTTTGATTGAGACTCCCTGAAGTGTAGTGGTACACAGCCGCTCTTACCATTTACTAAAGCACAAGAGAAATGAATCCACAGCTATAACTGACATGGGAATAATCAAGAGCCTCACAGTAATTGGAGCAGCCCTGTGGTTTTGGTGCCAAAGGCTGACAAGTCAGATTTTGTGTGGACTTTAGTCAATGCAGTGTCTAAATTTGATGCATACCCCATGCCATGTGTTGATGAACTGCTCAATCAGTTAGACATGGCTCACTTTGGTTCAACACTTTCATGTACGCCATGAACATCTCCCTTGAGTTTATTGTCCTTGGTCTTCCCTGGTTATACCTCCACAATCCCCACATTAACTGAAGTGATGGGATCATCCTCTCTTGGAGTACTTTCTACCTGGCCTCCTGCCTATCATCTGCTCAGACTCACCTGGCTCCTCTTGTCACCAGTCCTAATGAGACTACTGATCTTTCTCATGTACTCCCTAAATATCTGGACCTTCATTTGGTGTTCAGCAAGGCTTGCACCACCTCTCTCCCTCCTCACTGACCCTATGATTGCACTATAGAACTGTTGCCTGGAACCATACCTCCCAGGGGTCATACATCTACTCTCTTTTCCCCTTGGAGTGGAAGTCCATGGATAAATACATCTCAGAGTATCAAATGGCTGGCATTATTTGCCCATCATCCTCTACAGCTGGAGCAGGGTTCTTCTTTGTGGAAAAGAAAGACAAGTCCCTCAGGCCCTGCACTGACTATTGAGGCCTTCATGCGATAACTGTCAGGAACTGTTACCCTCTACTACTCATGTCCACAGCCTTCAAGTTACTTCAGGGCCTCAGTTTTTACCAAGCTGGACCTCTGCAATGCTTACCACCTGGTAAGAATAAGAGAAGGAAATGAATAGAAGATGGCATTTAACATGCCTATGGGCCACTACGAAGATCTGGTTCTTCCGTTTGGGCTCACTAATGCCCCTCTTTCTTTCAAGCCCTGATCAATGATGTCTTGCGAGATTTCATTAACCAGTTCATCTTTGTTTACCTCAATGATATCCTCATTTTCTCCCCCACATTTGGAGATCCATCAGTCCCATGTCAGACAGGTCCTGCAACAACTTTTAAAGAACCAACTCTTTACCAAAGCAGAAAAGTGCATTTCACAAGCACACTGTGTCCTTCTTGGGCTTTATGATTTCCCTTGGGGTGGTCCAAATGGACCCCGACAAGGTCAAGACAGTCCACGAGTGGCCTGTTCCCTCTTCCCGTAAGGAACTGCAGCACTTTTTATGGTTTACTAACTTCTATCAAAGGTTCATCAAGAACTATAGCACCATTGCTGCTCCTCTGACCGAACTTGCATCTTCCAAGCACCCCTTCTCTTGGACTGTCCATGCTGAGAAAGCTTTCTCTTCTCTAAAGAACAGAGTCACCACAGCACCAGTTCTCATCATCCTAGACCTCACCATTCAGTTCATCCTCGAAGTGGACACCTCTGACACTGGTGTTGGGGCTGGTCTGTCCCAGAGGTCAGCCAAGGATAACAAGGTGCACCCCCTGCGCATTCTTTTCTCATCGCATGACCCCAGCGGAACACAACTATGGCATTGGGGATTGCGAATTGCTAGTTATCAAGCTGGCCCTAGAAGAATGGAGGCATTGGTTGGAGGGGACTGAGATTCCATATATCATTTGGACAGAACATAAAAATCTCAAGTACCTCAGGACTGCCAAACATCTCAATGCATACCAAGCCAGATGGTCACTGTTTTTCTCCTGCTTCAACTTTGTGCTCTCCTGTTGACCTGACTCTAAGAATGTTAAGCCAGATGCTCTTTCCAGGCAGTTTTGTCTGGACTTTAAGCAAGACACCTCTGAGCCCATCCTCCCTGCCCATTGCTTCATGGCTGCCACCTGACTCAACATAGAAACTACTGTCCAAAACACCCTATCCAGCAATCCAGAACCAGGCAATGGTCCACCCAACTGTCTGTATGTGCCCCTTTGCATGCACTTCCAAACACTTCAGTGGGGACACAGCTCCCTCCTAGCCTGTCACCCTGGGGCAGCCCAGACCCTTGCTGTCTTCAGACAATGCTTCTGATGGCCAACCATGCGGCAAGATGTTAGGACCTTTGTGGCAGCCTGCAATGTCTGCTCCAGGAATAAGACTAGCAACCAAACTCCTGCCAGACTATTAAGATCCCTGCTTGTACTTCGCCATCCTTGGTCCCACATTGCGGTGGATTTTGTCACTGGCCTCCCCAGCTCCAAGAGTAATACTTGCATCATGATGATCGTTGATTGCTTCTCTAAGGTGGCTCATTTTGTTCCCCTTCCTAAGCTGCCTTCAGCTAAAGAGATGGCAGAACTGTTTATCTACCATGTGTTTTGGATTCACGGTCTGTCTATGGACATTGTGTCCAACAGAGGTCCCCAGTTCTCTTCTCATTTCTGGAAAGAGTTCTGCAAGCTCATTGGGGCCACTCCCAGCCTCTCCTCAGGTTACCACCCCTAGACAGAGCACACGAATCAGAAGCTGGAGGTCGCGTTATAGTGCTTAATGTCTGTTGATCCATCTTCCTGGAGCCAGGCACTCCGTTGGATCGAATATGCCCACAACAGCCTTCCCTCATCATCCACTGGGCTGACTCCCTTCCAGTGTTGCCTTGGTTATGAGCCCCCTCTTTTCCATGAACAGGAGGAGGAGGAATATGTTCCTTCAGCCCAAGCCTTTGTCTGATGCTGCCGCAGAGCTTGGATGCATGCCAGATGTCACCTATTATGCATCAATCACACATACAAAAGGATAGCAGATCGACATCACAGGCCAGCTCCTGTCTACCACCTGGGACAAAAGGTCATGCTGTCCACAGCCAATCTCCCTCTCAGGGTCCCCTCATGCAAGCTGACCCCTAGGTTTGTTGGCCCCTTCCACATTTCTAAGATCATTAACCCCACAACTGTTAGATTGGTATTGCCCAAGTCTATGCAGCAGCTCCACCTATCTTTTCATGTCTCTCAACTGAGACCCCTGGTCTCCAGCCCCTTCTCCCCCTTTCCAAGAACCATCCTCCTCCCAGGATCATCAACGGAGGGGAGGCCGACACAGTCAGGAAACTACTAAAGGTCTGTCAAAGAGGTCGGGGGCTACAGTATCTGGTCAACTGGGAGGGCTATGGCCCAGAGGAGAGGTGTTGGGTGCCGGCATGTTTCATCCTCAACCCTGTGCTCATCAGGGATTTCCACCACAAGAACTCAGGAGCCCTGTCTGGGATGCCCAGAGGCATCCATAAGGGGGGTGGGTACTGTCACGGTCCAGCTCAGAGCTTCCAGATCCTGATCTGCACCTTTGCATTCCACTCTGCACTATTCCCCATTCTGTGCACGTTGTGTTAGCACACCTGTTATTATGTGTTTGTCATCAGCCACTCTATATAAACACACTGAGGAGATTCACTCAGCATGGATAAATACTCACTGTAAGTTTTGTCTAGTTCACATTCATGCTCTGTTCCTCGACTTTGTTTACGTTTCTCAGATTACAATTTTGCCTGCTGTTTTTGGGACCTGTTGCTGTGACTTTGGCTTGGGACTTTGTTTATGTTTTGGATTACAATTTTGCCTGCCATTTTTTGGGACTTGTTGCCATCACTCTGATTGGGGTCTTTGTTATTTTTTCCAGCTCAGTTTTTTTCTCTGGGATTATTGTCATTAGGCACTCTGCCCTTGTACCACCTTCCTGGATTTCACTGAATGGGTTTTGGACTGTGTTGCTGCATCTGTCACCTGCCTGCCCTCCTCACAAGCCCACTCCTCAGGTACACTTCTGCTCATTTCCTGTAGTTGCACATTGGGTCCTATCTGTTTCCGTGACCTCCAGGTCATGACAAACACTGGATTTAAACAAGGGGTGTTGGTAGTTTCCCTTGACTCCAGTATCCTGAGATAAATGGCCTTTTCCACTCCATTTACACTACACCTATTTGTCACCTTTCCATTTGGTTTGTTTGGAGCACAGCACTGTTTCATTGTCTCATGGGCAGAAATCTCTGCCTGTACAGCACATATGCCACTGCTTATTTTGATGATATAATCGTGTACAGTAACAATTGCCAATGGCATTGACAACATCTGAGAACAGTTCTGAGATCCTTAAGATGGACATAATTCATGGCAATCCCCAAGAAGTATGCAAAAAAAGTGTGGGATTATGATATCTGGGTGTCCACTTGGGCAATGGGCAAGTGCATCCTGAAATTGCAGTGATTGTGCCACAAGACCAAAAATTGGGTTAAACAGTTCTTGTGGCTCTGGCTATTATTGTAGGGTTGTGACTAATTTTTCAGACATCACCAGCCTGTTGACTGCCCTCACCTAGAAAGAATCACCAGCTCCAGTCCAGTGAATGGAGCTGTATGAGCTGGCTTTTTGCAAAGTAAAAGTGGTTTTGTGTGGGGGGTCTGCTGTTACATCCTCCTGACTGTTCTCTCATTTTTGTTCAGGAGACTTATGGATTGAATAGAGGTCTGGGGGTTGTTTTGTCCCAGGTAATGGAGGGGAGAAGTGCCCTATGTTGCACATCAGCTGAAAGAAGAGTAGGTACAACATGAGAGAAAAAGTATCCAACCACACCCTCCCTCCAAAGCCACTCCTCCAAAACACATGAATGTGCATTGCCTGATTACTGCCAGAGGAAAAGAGAAATGGGGGTGGACTGTGGCATGTTGTTGTCATATCCAACTACCTCATGTATGTAAATATAATGAATGTAAACAATGGCTATTGTTAGTCCTTGCAGCTGTTAACTAGTTCACTAACTTATTAACTTCAGCAATATGTCTGTCGGGCCTTGTGGAAGACTCTGGTCATGTGCAGTGAGTGCATGGGTAGAATGCACACAGGTAGACAGGTAAGTAGGTAGACAGGCTGTTAGGCAAGCTAATCATTTCATTTGGTCTAAATGAAATGATTGGATGGGCTTTTTACATCCCTGCGACTGCCACAGATGATTTTCTTTTTATTGTCAGAGCATCTGAATTATTCATTGCTGTTGGGATGTAATTTCAAGAATATAACAAAACATCCTTCTAAAAATTACCTGTTCTAGCTTTAAATGACAAAATGAGTTAATTGCATAAAATGCATGTCTGTGTAAAAAGCAAGAGGGGGTGAACAAAAGAAAACAAACAAAAAAAATACATGTAAATGTAAATATTATGATGTAGTTTAAGAATATAAGAGTATAAAAAATAGGAATATAATAAGTTGTCCAAAATCAAGAAAATTAGTAATTGTATGTGTAGAATTTTGAATTGATATATTTTTATGTGATGGTGTATGTTGCAAAGATGCAAAGAAAATTAAACGAAACACTTAAATACTTAAAGTACATATTTTTCCGTTTTGATTAGTGTCAGTCCAGCGTGCTGTGGCGCGTGTGCGCTGAGTGGAATCCAGCACGCACACCGTGAACAAGGCGCACCTGAACTCAATTAGAGAACACTGTGTTTGCCTATTTAAGGACTGCACTGATGCAAATGCATTGCGAAGTATTACGCTAAGTATGCATTACTAAGCCTTTCTACCCGTGTTCATGGTTTCTTGATTCTTGTGCCTGTTTCTTGTTCTCATTCTAGTTTTGCCTTTGATGTACTGTTTGTGCCTCGACTGACCCTTTGCTTGTTTTCACGTTTCTGCTCTAGCCTGCCGATTTGGACTATTTGCCTTTGTGTGTATTTGTATATGTATGCACTTTATTAAACTGAACACTTCTGCACATACAGCAGCCTCCCTCATGTACCTGACAACTAGCTTTTGAAAAATGTACTCTAAATTTATTTACATTTATGGCATTTGATACATGTCCTTATCCAGTACGACTTACAGAAGTGCTTTAAAATCTCTATCAATAAACATATTTTCATACTGGTTCACAGGGTCAGGGGCTAAAAGTACTATCAGCCTAAAAATCCTTTTGGTGAGTATAGTATAAAAAAGATAATTATTTTAAATAACAAAATGCCAATTTAAATAGGTCTTGATTTATTTAATGGCAATTTAAAATTAATGCCAATTAAATAGGTTCAAGTACATGAACAAATAGGTAGTGACTCAGCTGTTTGTACAACTAGAAGTTTATTCCACCACCTAGGTGCCAGAACAGAGCCTTGATGCATGCTTTCCTTGTACCCTGAAAGATGGTAGGTCCAGTTGTGCAGTGCAAGAGGATCGGAGGGAGCATGGTGCAGTGCAAGGTGTGATACATAAGTGCTTAAATATGGGTGGGTATTGGTCTGTTTTTGCTTTCTTGGTAATCATCAGTGTATTAAATCTGATGTGGGCAGCTACAGGAAGTCAGTGGAGGGAGGATAGCAAAGGGGCAGTGTGGAAGAACTTGGGAAGGTTGAAAACAAGTCATGTGACTGCATTCTAGACCTGTTACAGAGGTTGAATGGCACACAAAGGCAGAACTACCAGGAGCATGCTGTAGGTCTGAGTGAGCAACTGACTGACCTTTGTGGATAGAAACAGTTGATTCCTCAGAATAGTGTAAAGCAGAAACTGACAGTTTTACAGTGTGAGCTGCTGAGAAGGACAGTTGATTGTCCATGGATACCCCAAGGTTTTCTGCAGTGACCGATGGTGAGATCTGAGAATTGTCTCACAAGATGTCTCATAAGGATATCACAAGAGTCGATGGAGATGTATCTCCTGGGATGAACAACAGTTCAGTTTTGCTGGGATTAAGTTTCAGCTGATTAGCATGCCATCCATGATTGCAGTAGAACCATAATGGTTGAGGGAGGAAAAGAGAGGATCAGTTGAGTGTCATCAATATTGCAGTGGTATGACAACACATGTGAGGGTAGGAAACTCAGCAAGAGAATGGGTATAGGGGAAGAACAAAAGTGAACCAGGTGCTAAGCCTTGTGGGACACGAGTGGCAAGTCTATGTGGAGCCCCTCCAAGTCACCTGATATGACTGTCCCTTTGCCATGCTGTTTCACGAATTTCAAGACTCTTTAGGTTGGATGAGATAGTCTTGGGGTTGTCTGTATTAAAGCATTTTTGTGTCAAGTTAAATATTTAATGGGAAGAATAATGGCACATGGAAAATGTTTGTCCCCCATATCCAGCCCTGTCAATAACTGCTGGCAGCTGGAGATTTTGCCACCTATAAACACTCCATCGCTGGCTACTTGCAGTGGCATTTTCAAAAAATTAATTTTTTTCCTTGTGATAGGCTTTTTTTTAATTCACTGAGAAAAGTGATCTTTTTAGATGACAAGAATCGTATTTGTGCTATGGCAATGACCAATTTTTACAAGTATCTGTGGCAGTCCTGCACATGCATTATCTAGCTGAATTAGATTTACACTTCATAAAAGTGGCATCTGTTGATTGGCGTATTTTGTTGCCAGTAAAAAATCAGATGGTTTGTTTGACAGATCTTTGTCATTAATGAAGTACACAGTTAACAAACAAGTAAAAAAGTGCAATTTGTGTTACTTTTTGTTCAGATTAATAGAATTAAAATTGAATAGAAGTTTCAGTAACATTTTTGCATTGTGTTTCCATTTTGCGGGTGGCATGGTGGTGTAGTGGTTAGCACTGTCGCCTCATAGCAAGAAGGTCCTGGATTCGAGCCCAGCGGCCGGCAAGGGCCTTTCTGTGTGGAGTTTGCATGTTCTCCCCGTGTCCACGTGTGTTTCCTCCGGGTGCTCCGGTTTCCCCCACAGTCCAAAGACATGCAGGTTAGGTTAACTGGTGACTCTAAATTGA
>JAOBAM010000001.1:13685720-13696233 GCA_025212355.1 Notarius kessleri | reverse complement strand
ATCAACGTTGCATTTCTTGCCCAAGATAGAAGAGGTGAAGAAGAAATGGTTGGAATTTATCTTTGGAACACCACCAGTGAAGTATAATGCAGCATTAGTACTGTGTTCTGATCATTTCAACCACAGTGACTTTTCAAACTTCAGTGCCTTCAGTAGTGGTTTGTGTGTGTGTGTGTGTGTGTGTGTGTAAAACAGAGCTTAAGAATGTAGAAATGTAGAATCCTCTGTTAATTGTGGGATATTGAGTATGATATTGAGCAAAACATCTGACTAAGCTCTTGGCTTTGACGATATGATATATTTGGCAGTGAATTTCTGAGTTTATGGTGCATAACTATTCACAAAACATTTCATGAAAGTCCCAGAAAGTTTCTATAGCTCTACTGAAAGTAGTTTTATCACAATAACAAAGTGAATATTATTGAACAGCCATCCAACTTTGATGTTTAAATCTGAAATGAGCCTCCTTTTAGGCCACTGAAAAGGTAAATATTTATAATCTCTATATCAATGGGCTTTAAGCACTTTGAAGTCTTGTACTGATTATTTAAAAATTAAATGAAAACTATTTTTGCAAGTGAAATTTAGTGATGGAATGCCAGCATTTAACTAATTTGGTTGGGCTTATGTCATTTTTTCTTATTCTCCCATATTTATATCTGATGTTGCTGGAGGACGGTGACATCGGCCATGACTTAAAAAATCTGGCAGTGCAGCAGTGTTTTATTTATCTTTTTATTTTTTTAAAACTCACTTGGGTTCAAAATTGCATTTACATTAACACATTATGTGACTAGCTCTTTGCATTGGCACATTGCCCAATTTGTATTTTGTAAGTCAAGGCTCAAAAAAACAATTCTAATGTACTCTGATATTCATACTTCACCAGTAACAGGACCTTTCTTGTTCACTACTAGATGCATGTTTATAATAAGGCCTATCAAAAAAAATTGTTTCCAGTCACCCATCCGACCATGCAATTTCTGAAGTGTTGAAAAAAATACAAGCAGTCTTTTTTCTTTTTTTTTTTTAAAGAGGTTTATGCTTTGCAAATGATGGAAAACATTTACTGCTTCTCAGATACGATCACGGCTATAGGCGCAGACATATTAGATGTATCATATGACTACAGTGATAACATGCAGGAGTTCAATGTAATTCTAGCAGAAGACCAACTTGGCAAAATGGAGACAAACATAACAAAAACACATGCAATATTCAACCTCCACCTGCTTGAAAATCCTTTTCAGACATAGCCAATATAAAAACCAATACAAAATGGAATTCTACCACACTCATCCCTCCATGCAAAATTACAGTCAGAAATCACACACCAGCATTTGTGTATGTCTGCAATTATACTATGACTGAAAAAGGCACTCAAGTCAGTGCAGACATCTGACTTGAAGATTTGCTGGAAATGTTTGTACATTGATTCAGTAAAACTGTCATGTAAGTCACAACAGATAGACGTAATCACTGGAAGAGTGTGTTTATTATGGATACAATAAGTAGGCATACAGTCCAAAATGTTTAGAATGGGCAGACAAAATCAGAAGACAAGCAAGGGTCATATGTACAGACAGACTTGTAGATGCAGACACAAAAGGCAAAATACAAATGTTAGTCAAAAAACAGAGCAATAATACAAACAAAAGCTTGGTAAGGTCACACACAAGTGTACTGAGCAGTTATTTCGCAAAGTCTGTTTGTGTTCAGCATCCTTGTACGGTAAAGCTACGGTTACACTACAGCTAGCAGTGCTTTGCAATAGGTTATTGATGAAAATGAGGTGTTTTGGTAACAATGCATGCCGATATACAGGTAAGTTAAAAGTTGTGGTCACACAGCAGGTAAACACTTGACCGTCATGCCTTCACACGCTCGAGTGGTCACACTTGCTTACTCATAGGACCCAGTCATTATAGAAAACATCTGATGCTGATTTGAGCATAATCAGCTCAGGCATATAAGGACAAAGAAGCTTTAAGTATTATCATTATCACTGTAACTTTTGTTTCTAGCCATGTTTATGACTCTGCTTTCTGTTTCGTTTGAGTTTTGTTTTTGTAAATCTCATGCCAGCTAATAAATACTCTTCCTGCACTTAAATCCATCTACCGCTGCATACCTGACAGAATACTTGCAAAGTCTCTGAAAAAAGCATCCTTGTATGTGCGTGCTGATTGTGCTCAAATCAGCATCAGGTGTTTCCCATCACAACTGGGTCCCAAATGCTTGCACAATGTGATCCAGAAGGTCCCTAAATGTCCATTGAATGCACTTTTTAAATCTCGGAGAAGATTAGGCTATGCTGAGCCACTGTGTTGATGAGGCTCTTGTAAGCATCAGGGACATGGATTTGAGACAAATACATCTCAAGAGGCTCAAAGAAGGTTCCCCAAGCTTTGGGAAATATTCCCAAACCCATCTGCATGTATTTGCTGCTTAGTTTGCCAACAAAAACACCACCAAATTTCAATGCATGCATTGAATTTTTTTGCAATGTTTTTGGCCGCTCACAAGGTGGAGACACAACAAAAAACAGCTCACGAAGCTTAGAGAGCAGGTGCTGTGTATTACACGATTGGTGCCGATGCTACCAATTTTTCTTTGCCAAATATTCGCAAACTCATTGCGAGCTGTAGTGTGACCAGGGCCTAAGTGCACCCTGATTGTGCTCTAATTCAGGATAGGTGCTTGTAATTAGTCCTTGAGGTGCACACTGCTTTTTGAGAGTGCAACTGTGTTGGCATGAGTGATAGTTCGCAAGCACAGATGTGACAAAAATGTTATTTTAATGAATATTAAAATGAATCTATTCTATGTAATTTTAAAATAAGAACTGAAATTGGCATATTATTGACATATTATTGGATGTTATTATTTTGAGGGGTCACTGAATTTGAATATTCTCTCACTTCATGCTCATGCTTTCATTGTGGAACTAATAAAGCAGACCATTATGAATTTTTGATGTTGGTTTTGTATGATTAAACATTGGGCAATGGTGTATGAACAAAGAAGAAAAACACAAAGTATTCATTTTCATTTTATTTTCATGAAATCCTGCAATCATGCACATAATTAAAAGGCATTTCCATGCATCATAACTCAATTTGATATTGGTTAACACCAAATTGTTTGTGCGTACCAATTTAAAGAAAAGAAAAATACTAATAATAATTTTAAAAATCTGATGTCCTACCCTCAATTTTTTTGAGGTTGTGACAGGAAACACACTTTTTTTTTTTTTAACTAGGCCTAATCTGATGTTCCAATACAGACAAATTCCACAGACTATTTATATTTGACAATAATGTACAGAAATTAATGATGGATATAAGTGATTATAAAGACTGGATTACGCTATAATATCAAAGTAAAAGTATGGTCAGATCCTGGGAGGCTTTACATGTTTTTGTTTGGTCAAGAATGATGAGTGAACATTGCAGCAACATGCCTCTTGATGATATACCCATTAAAACTTACTTTATTTATTTGCAAATACTTCACTCTTCACCAGGTTACAGCCTGCATCTATAATCACCTGTTACTTATACTTTATTTTTGCATTTTCATTCAGAAAGTGAAAATATGGTTTACATTTTTCATTTAGTTCATACTCCTTATCCAAAGCACCCATACTGTGCTCCGAAAAAATCAATATGTAGGACTGAGTACAGTATACTGTATGCTGCTAATTAGAGTTCACTGGCCTGACTTGTCCACTTTGTGAATTGCAATTTCACTGTAGCTGTCAAGGTCTTTTCCATTTCCATTGACAGGGCTTTTGTGGTTCAAGAGAGAGCCAAATGTCCAATAGCATTTAATTGCCTGGTTTTATCGTGGCCACAGAGAAGTAATAGCTATTCAGCAATTCTGTCCACATGATGGATTCTGCTGATGGCTGGAGGCTCAACAGAAGCATGGGTGTATGTGTGTTGGAGGATTTATGGATGAGACAATGGGTTAAGGAAGTATGAAATGTGCAGACAGTCAAAAGGTAGCAATAAAAAAAAATAAATTAAAACTTTTTGATCTTGGGATAAAGCACAGTGCAAATATGCAATATTTAGACTTGTAGCATAAAACAGCATATTCTATCCACAATGTGTGTCACCATGCACAATTCAACAGCTAAATAACATCTTGAAAGCTTGAAGGAAGAAAAGACATCAACCCAAAAAACATCAATTCTTATCTGTGTATCTTGAAGAATATGATTTTGCTTTGAAAATCTAAATAACAATATGAAGAATATACTGTACCTCAGTTATACTGTTGTGTCTGTGTTCCCCGCTGCAACCACAAGTTGCGGTGGGGAACACAGACACACAGCCCAGGTTTTCAGTGGAAAGATTGCAGGGAGTGAGAGTGGTGCAGTCAGTGCAGGTGATGCCAGAGGGCCCAAGCTGGCCTAAAGCAGAGTTGCAGGCAGGGGCTAGCTGTGTCTGGGTCTTTTGGCGATCCTCAAGAGTGGGGACGATCACCAGCAAAAGTGCAGTGATCTCTATTGTCCTCTTCATCGTCTTTGGCATCAGTGAAGTTGCCTGAGTGGAAAGAGGGGGCCAGAATTAGCTGACATGCACAAAATAAAGTCCACTAACCGGTGTGTGTTGCGGTGCCTCTTTATATGCCCCTGGCTGCTCAAGAAGGGTAGATTGAGGTGCCATTCTTGCCGTTTCAGCCATGTGCAAATCAACATTCCCTGCCCTGTGGCCATGCTCCTTGCAGCCATTCAAAAAAAGTGTTGCTAAAGTGTTGCTTATTTTTCAGCGCCATGGGAGCAGTGGACTGAGAAGTGAGGTGCTGCTTGGGCAGTGGTTTCCTTGAGTTGCCATCACATCTTCCCTTTGCTCTGAATGTGCCATCCTCCACAGCTCAGCCCAGAGGCTGTAGTGCCTGGAGAGGCCATTGGTGTTCCCGTGCTGGGTTCCGGCTCTGTGTTGGACTTGGAAAGAGAAATCTTGGAGTGACAAGAACCAGCAAGTAATGCGAGCATTTGTCTTTGACCACTGCCATCCACTGAAGTGGGGCATGGTTGGTAAGTAACGAGAAGTGATGACCAGACAGATAGTACCTTAGCTCCATGATTACCCAATTGATTGCCAAGGTGGCTCCATAGCTGCATATTTCTTCTTGGCAGGTGACACTTTGTGGCTGATATACATCATGGGATGCTCTTCACCCTCTATGACCTGCGAGAGCATGGCACCTAGGCCTGTCCCCAAAGCCTCCACCTGGACGATCAATGTCAGGCCAAATTCTGGGTTTCAGAAGACAGAGCTGGTGGTGAAGGCTTTCTTCAGGGCCCGAAATGCCTGCTCTGCCTGGCCGGTCCACTGCACCTTATCTGGCTCTTCTTTCCTGGTCAGGTCAGAGAGGGGAGAGGCTACAGATGAGTAGTTAGGCATGAATCTACAGTAATATCTGGCCAGCCCCAAGAATGCATATACCTCATACTTGGTGGTGGGCTGGTTCTCAATGGCCTCAATGTTCTTCCACTGTGGCTTAAATAACCCCCAGATGATGTGGTAACCGAGGTACTGTGCTTCAGTCAGCCCCAGATGACATTTCCAAGGGTTGGCAGTGAGCCCAGTCTTTCTCATCTCCCTCAGGATAGCTTTGAGGTGGTGTAGGTTGTCAGCCCAGATGGATGAATGGATGATGACATCATCTAAGTAGGCCACAGTGAACTCTCAGTGGGGGTGCAGCACAAAGTCCATGAGGTGCTGAAATGTTGTTGGCACTCCATGGAGGCTGACAGGAGGATCTGGTATTGCCAGTGGCCTAATGCAGTAATGAAGGCAGTTTTTGGCCAGGCATGGGTCATCAGGGCCACCTGGCAACAGCCCTTGGTGAGGTTGAGGGTGGAAACCAATCAGGCCCTCCATAGTCGGTCAACCAAGTCATCCACCCTATGCAGGGGGTAGCTGTCAAAGTATGAAACTGTATTGAGCTTCCTGAAGTCATTGCAGAGTCACAGACTTTCAGTGGGCTTGGATACTGCCATGATAGGGCTTGACAAGGGGCTGGTGGCCTCATTAATGATTCAGTCCTGTGGCATTCGAGCCACTTCATCCTCGATTGCATGACAGTGGGCCTCTGGGACAAGATAGGGGAGCTGGCAAATCACTACCTGGTGTGTGTGTGTGTGTGTGTGTGTGTGTGGGGGGGGGCATTGTCATGTTGGATCAGATGGGTCTGACCTGGTTCTGCTGAGAATGCAATTCTGCAAACTGGTCTAATAGCTCCCCCCACTCTTGGTGCTGTTGCCCAGAGAGGTCCTTGCCTTGGTGGACCAGGGTGCACCCTGGTGGTTCTGTGGAAAGAATTGCATGGGCTGAGAGCAGTGGGAGAGGTTTGATTCAATGTTTCAACAGGTTAATATCATAAGTCTGTGTTTCTTTTCTCTTACATGGCTGTTGCAGGTGATAGTTCACAGGCCCAACACATTCAGGCATGGTGAAGGGGCCCTGCCAATGTGCAAGGAATTTACAGTTGAAGGTGGGGATGAGTAGGAGGATGTGGTTGCCAGGCTGGAACTCCCGGGGCTGCAAAGAGCATTCGTAGAGTTGGCCCTGTTCAGCTGAGCAATGAGCATATGCTCATGCACAATGAGAACCACCTTATCGATGCAATCTTGCATTTCTTTTACATGCTCATTGGTGGTCCAGAAGAGTGAAGGCTGCTCCTCCCAGGCCTCTTTAACCATGTCCAGGAGGCCCCAGGGCTTTCTTTCAAACAGGAGTTCAAAGGGTATGAAGCCTGTTGACACTTGGGGAGTCTCCCAAGTGGCAAACATGACATTTGGGAGAAGGAAGTCCCAGTTCCAGCCATCGTTATCCACTACTCACTACAGCATCCTCTTCAGGCTCTGGTTGAACTTCTCAACAAGCCCATGAGTCTGGGGGTGGTAGACTGAACTGTGGATTTGTTTCACCTCCGACAGCTGCCACATATCTGCAATTAGTTTTGAGACAAAAGGTGGTGGGTGGCATGGTGGTGTTGTGGTTAGTACTGTCACTTCACAGCAAGAAGGTCCTGGCTTCGAGCCCAGTGGCTGAAGAAGGCCTTTGTGTGTGGAGTTTTCATGTTCTCCCCATGTCTGTGTGGGGTTTCTCCTGGTGTTCCTATTTCCCCCACAGTCCAAAGACATGCAGGTTAGGCTAATTGGTGGCTCTAATTTGACCGTAGGTGTGAATGTGAGTGTGAATGGTTGTTTGTCTCTATGTGTCAGCCCTGTGATGATCTGGCGATTCATCCTGGGTGTACCCAGCCTCTTGCCCATAATCAGCTGGGATAGGCTCCAGCTTGCCTGCGACCCTGCACAGGATAAATGGTTACAGATAATGGCTAGATGGATGGATAGCTGTGATAGAGAACACCATTGAAAGCCAGTTGGAGGATGATTGGGAAAGTAATTGTTCCGCTACTACTGATTGCCTGGCCCCTCCTCCTCTCCGCTCCTGCCCAGCCCACTCAAGACTACTCTCTGTCCTGGTTCCCTGTTGGTGAAATGACCTTCCCATTGCGGTCAGAACTGCCAACTCCCTGACCACCTTCAAGTACAGACTAAAGACTCACCTCTTCAGGCTGCACCTCTCCCCTTCTTCCTTGACCACTGTGTAACTGCTTTTCAGTCTAGAACAACCCAGGCTGTGTATGGTCTAGCCTGGGGTTAGCTGTTTTGAGTTCTTGATTTAGTTGTACTTTATATGGTTGGTTTGTTTCCTTGGCTGTTTGAGTATTGATACTTCAACAGAATAGTACACTAGGTATTGCTGTCACTTGTTCAGTTGGCACTAGAACTTTCTTGTCTAGAAGTTCAGCACTTAGTGTACCTGACTCTCTTTGCACTCATTGTACGTCACTCTGGATAAGAGCATCTGCTAAATGCCATGTAATGTAATGTAATGTGATCTTCCATTGTATCCGAGATGGCACAAGTGATTGAGGAATTAGACAGGGAGGGAGAGCTCAATGAGGCCTCTATATGTATGGGCCAGATGCAATCAATGCTGAAATGTGGTGCCTGAACAGCCAGAATGGTGACACAACCCATCAAGAGTGGGTGCTAGTTTCAATGTTTTTTTGTTGGCTCACCCATGGGAATTCTTCGGACAACCGACAAGACCTGTTAAACTTTAGATATTTCTAGATTCATTGTTCAAAAGGTCCTCATTCACCTACCAGCAGAGATTGTCAGAATACCCCACGGGGACATATCAGGATGGCCAACTGGAAGTGCACAGCTCTGGTGGAGAGAATGTAAACATCAGTAGAAAAGGGTTACAAGCTAGGTTAACAGCTAGCCTGCATAGAACATTGCTACCTAGCATCTTTCTTGCTAATGTCTGATCATTTGTGACTTACAAATGAACTTCATAGACATTTGATATCCTACTTTACACTTGCTATTTAAAATGAGTTAAAGGGATGTCACAATGTTTTCAACAGGAAAAAAATGCAACAAATATTTGAGGATATTTCTAATTATTTGTATGTACAGTATACACCAATCAGACATAACATTAAAAACACTGACAAATGAAGAAACACTGATTATATCATTACAGTGGCACATGTCAAGAGGTGGGATATATTAGGCATCAAGTGAACAGTCAGTTCTTGAAGTTGATGTTTTGGAAGCAGGGAATATGGGCAAGTATTTAGATCTGAGTGACACTGACAAGGGCCAAATTGTGATGGCTAGATAACTGAGTCAGAGCATTTCCAAAACAGCAGGTCTTGGGGGTGTTCCTGGTATGCAGTGGTTAGTACCTCAGAAAAGAGATCCAAGGAAGGACAACCAGTGAACCCTGTGACAGTGTCCTGGGTGCCCAAGGCTCATTGATGTGCGTTGGGAGTTAAGGCTTGTTTGCCTGGTCCGAGCCCACAGAAGAGCTACTGTAGCACAAACTGCAGAAAAAGTTAATCCTGGCTATGATAGAAAGATATCAGAACCCAAAATGCATTGCAGCTTGCTGTGTATGGGGCTGCGTATGGGGCTGCGCAGACTGGTCAGAGTACCCATGCTGACTCCTGTCCACCAGTAAGGGCAGATTTAGTTGTTTTGGGAAGAACAGGCAAGAAGACAAGAACAGGCCTGGGGCCCTCCACATCATTTTTTCTCCACCTTTTTCAATTCTTATTTATGTAAGAAATATCTACTTGTAACTAGTCTTCACACAGCAATGATGTCCAGACATCTGGAATTGCAGCTTTAAAAAAAAAAATCAGTTTAACAAATGCACCCACTGTAAAATCTTATTTTCCTAAACAGTATGATCTCTGTATGGTAAGATTGTACTTTATCGTCCATTCACATGGAAGATCTGTCATTGGCTGTCATCATTTACCTTGTTTTTCCAGCAGGTTCTCTGGTAAAAGCTGTTTATGGTCTTCTGTCTTCTATCTCTAAAGTGAGAAGATAACACATAATACAATAAGAGGTCAGTTATGGAGACACAAAAATAGTAAACATAACCTTTTTAATCTTTACATAGATTGAGTATGTCTTGCTTTCTCTCTGTAATCAACTCAGCTTTAGGTGCCACTGTGAAAAAGGTGAATACCTTTGGTAGTTTTGATAAAACCTTTTTGTTTTCCTCCGACTTCCTCCTTTTCTTGGCACTACAGGAGCGGCTTCACTTCATTTTTAAACAAACAGTCTGTACATCACGTGGAGCCATTTATACATATTCTCTACTGTCTTCTTGAAGCATTTCCACAAATGCACAATAAGATCATGGTATAATCCGATGTAGTGGGGACTAGAGGGAAAATTAAGCATTATGATTCCATTTTAGCATATACATTGTTAGAAAGACATAATTAGCAAAAAAAACAAACAAACCCCTAACTATAAATTCTTAACTATAAATTTATACGTGGAGCTATCCAGGGGAGATTGGATGCAGAGGCTTTTCTGCACAGTCAGTGTGGCGGATGTTCTCTGTACTAGGAGTGACAGGGCGGGGCAGGCAGCTGGCAGTACAGAGGATGGCCCAAGCAGAGGAAAAGGCATCATGCTGGGTTTGGATGAAGAGAGACGCTAGTAGCTGGAGACCCACCACCGACGTGCAGTGATTAATCACCACTGTGGACCCCCATCCTGAGAGTGGTCGAAACACACGATGAAGGATGGATGGCCTTGGCTGAGGACGTCAGTAGTGTAGCAGTTAGAACACCAGTACTGTATCTAAGTAAAATGAGGCATTTTATGGGATCCTTAGTAGCTTGGAGCCCTAGGCAAATGCCTACCTTTGCCTAATGGTAAGTCCAACTCAGGCCACCACTGAAAGCACCTTCGAAGAGCATGTGAGCATTAGAACTGGACCATGGATCAATGGAAGAAGGTGGCCTGGTCTGATGAATCATGTTTTCTTTTACATCATGTGGACAGCCAGGTGCATATGTGTCCAGCGGCATCGAACAGGGGGGGACAAGTCAGACAGATTCTCAGGGTCCAGCCTACAGGGGGGCCCCCTGGGGGGGCCCCTAAGGG
>JAOBAM010000001.1:13020999-13038461 GCA_025212355.1 Notarius kessleri | reverse complement strand
CTCTGCCTGGATTTCCCTTGTCCCTGTGTTCATCAGTTTTTGTGAAGATTTTTCTGTCCTGTTTTTTGTCCCTGATCATGTCTACCTGCTCCTCTGTTTTTGACCTCCTGGCCTATCTTTTGACTACCAATTTTTGCCTGAGCCCTACTGTACCTTTGCCTTTCTGCCATCTACTTCATTCAAGAAGTTTTCTTTTTACACTGCCTATTTTCTGAGTCTACTCTTGGGTCCTCACTTCACCTCAGCTCGCCACTCCTGACAAGTACGCTATAACCGTCAACTGCAAAATGGCTACACAATGTAATCCTACAGGAAAAACATCTGCATCAAAGTAAACCACATATTTTCATCACTGACAGGCCCATAATGTACAACACCAATTCCAAAAAAGTTGGTACACTGTATAAAACAAAAACAATGTGACTTTCAAAATCATTGAAGCCCTATATTTTATTGAAAATAGTACAAATACAAATCAAATATTAAAACAATTTTTTTGGAAAAATGTTTGCTCATTTTTAATTTGATGCTAGCAATAGGTTTCAAAAACATCGGTACAGGGGCATGTATTGCATCACCTCTACTTTTAACAAACACACTGTAAATGTTTGGGAACTAAGGAGACCAATTGCTTTAGTTTTGAAAGTGAAGTGTTAACCCATTCTTGCCAAATATAAGATTTCAGTTGCTCAACAGTTTGGGGTCCCCGGTGTTATTTTGCACTTCATAATGTAGCAAATGTTTTCAATACGAGATAGGGTTGGACTGCAGGCAGGCCAGTTTAGGCACCCGGACTCTTACTATAGAGCCATGTAGGTGTAATACGTGCAGAATGTGGTTTGGCATTGTTTTGCTGAAAGAAGGAAGGCCTTCCCCGAAAAAGATTTTGTCTGGATGGCAGCATATTACTCTGAAACATGTATATATCATTCAACATTAATGGTGCCTTCCCAGATGTACAAGCTACCCATGTTATGTGCACTAATCCACCCCCATACCATCACAGATGCTGGCTTTTGAACTGTACACTGATGAGCAAGATGGTCTCTCCTCTTTAGCCTGGAGGACATGGTGTCCATGATTTCGTAAGAGAGTTTCTACTTTTGATTCATCAGACTTCAGGACAATTTTCCACTTTGCCTTATTCCACTATAAAAGAGCTCTGGCCCAGAGAAGGTGGCAGTGTTTCTGGATACTTTTTAGAATTGGTGTTGTATGTTGTACATTATGATAAAGCTTTTAATGCAGGGTCACCTGAGGGCCTGAAGATCACAGGCATCCAATGTCAGTTTTTAGCCTTGTCTCTTGCATACAGAGATTTCTCCAGATTCTCTGAATCTTTTAATGATATTACATACCATAGATGATATGATCCCCAAATTCTTTGCAATTTTACACTGAGGAATGTTATTCTTAAATTGCAGCACTGTTTGCCCATGCAGTCTTTCACAGAGCGGTGAACCCCTCCCCATCTTTACTTCTGAGAGACTCAGCCACTCTGGGATGCTCTTTTTATCCACAACTTTCCCGAACTCTGACCTTTCCCATGATTCATTACTGCGTCATAGCAGAAGCCAGGATCGTTCTTCCACTCCACTGTGTTGACATTTGTAGCTAACGCTAGCTGTTTGGTAGGTAAGATCAAAGATGGTTACATGGGTCCAATTTTCTGACATGTTCTGGGGATAACATGATCAAAGTGCCCCATCCGTCTACCCTTACGGAATGGATAGATGACATGAAGTTGTGGCCTGACGTCAGCTATGTTGACATTGTCAGTTATTTTATTCTTAGTGAGGGCATTGATGCTGAGAAGCCAAGGAACTACAAAAGCACAGAGGTGTACAATTATCTACACAGTAAAAAAAAATTGGCAAAATTGTGTGTAAAAGAGAGGGCGAGTTATTTTGTTTCAAGGCTGAGGTTGAGCCTAGCCAGAGCAAAAAAAAAGGAAATCCTGCAGTCATGCAGCAGCTGTCATCTGGAAGGTAGGTAATGTCAGAGTAGAGTGATTGTATTGGTTTACTAATAATGTAGTGTTTACATACTGTAAGTCATTTTGGACAAAAGCATCTGCCAAATACCAAATAGGCTCAATATGTATAGGCTCAAGAAGCAAAAGCTAGGACAGAAGCATAGGCTAACCATTTTAATGCAGATGCTGTCAAACTTTGGAAACAATAAACATACTATACTTAAATAATTCCTTGTCTATCTATTCGTCCAAGTTTCTTCAACTTCTTAACTACCCTGATCATTCCAGATATTGGATGGTATTTGTAGGCTATTTGTTTACACTAGTACTTCAGTACTGGTCACTCTTTGATTCTCTTGGCTACCTAGGTTACATGCACTTAGTTTTAGTTGCTTTGAATAAAAACCTCAGCTAAATGACTATTCAAACATTGTAATGTAGTGTAATGTACAATATCTAAACAATAACGTAGAATTAATGTTGATTAATCCGTTTCTGGGGCATACGTTAAACACTGTGGCATGTTACTCAAGTAAAAATGGTTTTAATTTTTTTTGTGTGTGTGTTCAACTAGAAGAAATTTAAGCACCACTTTATTTTGTCCTGGGCCACTAAGAATTCAGGGATATTGGCCCGAGTGGAAACCAAGCACTGAAGTTATTTTTTTAGCCCTGGCCTGATGGTTCGATGAGAGTGTAACACACTCACTAGTTAGGGAGGGAATGAGGAACTGGGAGACCGGCTTGACAACTTAAGGTGCATTTTATTTTTTACTTGGTGATCACTTTTGAGTGACTTTATTTCTCTCTCTAGTTTTAATACACACACACAGTGCTGGGTATATCAGCTCTCTCCCTCTGATTACTGGCTTCTCCCTGAAATAACACAGCAAATACACAAAAGTAAATTGCCAGTAATAAAACAGGTGAAACTCATCATGTTACCTGCCAGTTCTACCTGACTCCTCGCTGCCCACAGCTGATGCTCAACCATGCCCCTGCTGCCCCATACCCCCACTGCCCAACTCAGGCCAGGGAACTGTCTGGCCTACAGCTGACACCCCCAGCAGTCTCCTGTCCCAGTATTAGCCAGGCCCTTAAGATGCATTGGGTGGTGCCAATCTCCATTTCTGTAGCCCTTGGCTACTTGCCTACACAGCTAGGGTTACAGTGGGGGGCTAGTCCTCCGGTACTCATGAGAGTTTGACTCCCCACTCACATCTGTATTGCAGCGTGTCTTGCCAGAAGGCAATCGGTACTATTTTTATGATTGTCTTTGGTATGACCTGATCTCCCGATTGAGAAGTGGACATGCTAACCAGTAGGCCAGCTCGCAGTCCCTGGCCTGTAGACTGCCTCAAAATTATATGGGTGAGGAGCTAGATACCAATGAATTGGCATCCTTAATGCAGTAGAGAAACAGGTGCAGGGTGTGATTGGAATAGAGCATGAAAGGGTGTCCCAGCAGGTAGTATCAGAGAGTGAGGAGCACCCATTTAATGTCAAGGCACTGCTTCTCAATTTTGCTGTACTTTGTTGCTTGTACTGAGAGCTTATGGCTGATGTACAGCATGGGGTGCTCCTACCCTCCACTGTCTGGGACAAAACAGCCCTCATCCCTCTGTCCGATGCATCAGTCTGCAGGAAAAAAGGGAGAGAAAAGTCAGGAGAATGCAACAGCAGGTCCCCACACAAAACTGCTTTTACCTGGGCAAAAGCACTTGGCTTGGTCTACTGTACTGGATCTGGTGCCTCCTTTTTAGTAAGGTTAGTCAGCAGGCTGGTGATGTCTGAAAAATAAGTTACAAATCTTGTGTAATAGCAAGCCAGCCCCAGGAACTGCCTCACCTCCTTTTTGGTCTTCACTCTTGGACAGGCCACAATTTGGGGACACACCTACCCATGACTCAAGTGGAAGTCCAGATACTGTACTTTCACCCACCCAATTGCACACTTCTTTGGGTTTGCTGTGAGTCCTGTGCATCTCAGCAATCTCAGGACAGCTCTTAGATGTTGTAAATACAGATGCCAATCATTACTGTAAATAATGATGTCATCTGAATAGGCAGCAACATATGCATCGCATGGGCAGAGGAGTCTGTTCATGAGATACTGAAGCATTGCTGGGGCTCCAAACAATCCAAATGGAAGGGGGACAAACTGGTGTAAACCAACAGAGTGAAAAATGCCTTTTTTTTCTTGGGATAATGGTGTCAAGGGTATCTGCCAGTATCCCTTAGTCAAATCCAGTGTCAAATAAAAGCTAGCTGCACCTAACTAATTGAGCAGTTCATCAATGGGAGGCATTAGATATGCATCAAATTTAGACACCATGTTGACTTTTTTAAAGTCTACACAGAACAGGACCATCCCATCAGTTTTCAGGACTAAAACCACCAGGCTGCTCCAGTCACCGTGTGACTCCTCAGTTATACAACCATGTTGAGCAAAACCTTGAGTTCTTCCCGAACCACATTATTTTTGTGTTCAGGGAGCCAATACAAGTGGCTGCACACCACTACACCTCAAGGAGTCTTGATGTGGTTCTCTATGAGATTAGTGCAACCAGGCAGGGGTGAGAAAACATTCCAGAATTCCTCCTACAACCTGAGCTGTCTGGAATAGCAAGAGGTGGTCTCCACAGGGGACCAGGGTATATTGGGTCACACTTTAAGTGTGCATGTGATGAATAAAGGTTTCTTCTTCTTCTTTTTAGACTCCTCTCCAGTCCCAGGTCCTCCCTCCCAGAAATCACCATTGCTAGTGCTACAAGAACCTGATCTGTCCACAGTTTCCAGAGACTGTGATGGTAAATTTGAAGTACATCACCTCTATCCATTTATCTAAGCTCAGAGTTGACTTCTCTGACTCACCATGTGACCTCAAAGGGTCCTTGCCACTTTGCTCAACATGGGCAGTAAAATGAGCACTTTATCTCTCAGTGCAAATTCATGTCACCATACCCTCCTATTATACAGCTGGAATTGCTGTTCTTGTGCATGTAGCAAATTCTCCTGGGTTAGGTGACTCAGCATGTGGAGTTTTGCTCTCAGGTCAAGAACGTACCAAATTTCATTTGTGCTATTAGAAAGTACCTCCTCCCAATTTTCTCTGATGACATCATGAGATTTGCAACCATTCAAAAATTACAATGAGGAAAACCCTGTGAAAGCTTGTGGGACCTCTCACACTGCAAATAAAAGGGGGTTGAGCCATTTGTCCCAATTTCTAACATCCCTGTGATTTAACTTAGGTATCATGTTTTTAAGCGTTTGATTCAATCATTCAACCATTTGCAGATGGTAAATGCTGGTATGAATCAATTTAAATTCCTGTAATTTATTCAGTTTGCAAAGTGTGCATGACATAAAAGTTGTGCCTTGATCAGTCAATGTTTTTTGGAATCCCAACTTGGGAGATAATGTGGAAGACTGTTTCATCAATACTGCATGCTGAAATATTGCACAGAGGCACTGCTTCCAGGTATTGCATTACATAATCCACTACGAACAACACAAAGTGATACTCTCATACAGATAAGTCTAATGGCCCAAAGAGAACCATACCAATTATTTCAAAGGGAATCTTAATCAAAGGTAAAGGGAGCAATGGCACTTTGGGGTGTCCGGCAGATTCACCAGTTGACGTTTGTGACATGCCATGCACTAACTGCAAATATCATTGCAAATGCCCAGGCCAATAGAAGTGGGCCATAAGTTGGTTTAGTGTTTTATCCTGACCTAAATGCCCCGCCGTGGGATTATGATGAGTTGCATGGAATAAAAGTTATCTACAACTCTTCGGGACCAGCAAATGGGTCGTTTACTCTCCTATTTGAGGGCCCTGTGTCACTTAAAATAGCTTATCTTTAATAACAGAAATGGGAATATGGGTAGAAGAGTGCAACATTGAGCTGGAGGTTTTGGCCATTGATTACTCTTACTTGGTCAAAAGCATGCCTCAGAGTTTCATCTTGTGACTGCTCCAATGGGAAATCCCTAAGGGAAATCCCTGTGGAGAGTGGAGAGACAGAGCCCTTCCCACTCTCCATGCCCCCCTGACATGGAGCTGATGTAGATGGTCCTGGGACTGCCTCCACAGATAACACTGCAACAGAATCCCCTGAGGTGTGTTACAGCCTGACCGATCCACAAATAAAGTGCTTAATTAACATTTTAAACCCTGGCCAAATTGTTCCCAGGATTAGTGGATGGGTGAGGTGAGGACTAATTGCCATCTACACATTATGCTTTTCATCCCTGAACTGGATTGTGACAAGCACCAGCAGATATTTGTGAACATCCCTTGGTTTGACTGCAGTATCTGCAGGAGCAGCTGCTGGAGTACCCGCTAACTGGACCAGGCTCTGGATCACCTATCGGTCCTCTGCCTGGGTCTGTAGTAAAGAACTGGTCCTGATCTGTGCACAGTGCAACAAGGGCCTGATGTTGAGTTTGGTGGTTGCTGACAAGGGTCTGGAAGATCTTTGTGACTGGTGTGGACACCATGATGGTGCATTCTCCTCACTCCTGGGTTTTAGCACCAGTGTGATGCTCTCACAGGTCCGAGAATGAGGAACTGGGAGACAGGCTTAACAACTCAAGGCGTGTTTTATTTTTTACTTGGCAATCACTTTTCAGTGACTTTATTTCTCTCTCTACTTTTAGCACATGCACACAGACAGAGCTCTGGGTAGCTCAGCCCTCTCCCTGCAATTACTGGCTTCTCCCTGTAAGAATACAGCAAACAGACAAAAGTAAAGTGCCAGTAATCAAACACAGATGAAAGTCATGACATATTACTTGCCGGTTCTAACAGACTCCTTGATGCCTACAGCTGATACTCAACTACACCCCCACTGCTACAGCTCTTTTCAAAGATACCTTTGATCTGCTCAATACCCAAAACTCTTTAAAAACAAAAATCCATAAGTCAAATCACTATTAACACACATTGCCTGCACTTTCCAGAATTAATGCCATCCTTCATGAAAATTAGCAAAACATTCTATATTAAAAAATAACACAATATGAGATAGTTTAATTACTATGATTTCTTTTTAAAAAATAAAGTGCAGACACACACACACACACACACACACACACATACATACACATATATATACATACACATATATATATATATATATATATAGATACATACACACACACACACACACACACACACACACACACATATGTGTGTGTGTGTGTATATACAGTATATTGCATTATATTTTCAACAAAATATTGGTTTAAAAATTATCAGCACCCCTATTAATATTTTGTGACACCTTCCCTGGAGAGAGTAACTAAGTGTCCTCTTGCAATGTTTTACAAGGTTTTGAGACTTACTGGAGAGGGATCTTGTTTCACTCCTCCATGCATGAGATTTTAAACCCCATTATATTCTATATATGTCTACTTCTGTATGATTTGTGCATGTGGACAGGTTTTCACTTGGGTTCAAATGCAGAGACTATTTTGAATATACAGATCTGGAAAAAAAAATAAGAGACTGTTAAATAAAAAAAATAATAAGCTCTGGTTAAAATTAAGAGACCAATACAAAATTGTCAGTTTCTATGGTTTTACTATTTATAGGTATGTGTTTGAGGAACATCAACATGTTTGTTTCATTCCAGAAACTACTGACAACATTTTCCCCAAAATTAATATAAAAATATTGTCACTTAGAGCATTTAATTGCAGAAAATGACAACTGGTCAAAATAACTAAAAGGATGAAGTGTTTTCAGACCTTGAATCATGCATAGAAGTCAAGATCATATTCAATTTTAAACACCACAATGCTAATGATTGAACTTAGGATGAGTTCAGAAATCAATATTTGGTGGAATAACCCTGACATTTAACCCTGACATCACAGCTTTCATGTGTCTTGGTATGCTCTCCACCAGTCTTTCATGTTGCTCTTGGATGACTTTATGCCACTCCTGGTGAAAAAAAACAATCAGCTCAGCTTTGTTTGATGGCTTGTGATGATTCATTTTCCTCTTGATCACATTCCAGAGGTTTTCATTGGGGTTCAGGTCAGGAGATTGGGCTGGCCATGACATAGTCTTGATCTTGTGGTCCTCCATCCACACCAAGATTGACCTGTCTGTCATGGATCATTATCCTGCTGGAAAACCCAATCCTCAGAGTTAGGGAACATGGTCAGAGCAGAAGGAAGCAAGTTTTCTTCCAGAATAACTTTGTACATGGCTTGATTCATGTGTCCTTCACAAACAAAAAATCTGCCCCATTCCAGCCTTGCTGAAGCACCACAGATCATCACTAATCCTCCACCAAATTTCAAAATGGGTGCAAGACACTGACTTGTTGGCCTCTCCAGGTCTCTGTCTAACCATTAGATGACCAGGTGATGGGAAAAGCTGAAAATTGGACTCATCAGAGATGACCTAACTCCAGTTCTCTATGGTCCAATCCTTATGGTCTTTAGCAAACCTCAGTTTGGCTCTTCTTTGCTTCTTGTTGATGAAAGGCTTTGTTCTAGCTTTGTATGAATTCAACCCCATCCGGAGGAGCCTGTTTCGAACCATCCTTGCCATGCACTTAACCCCAGCTGCCATTTGCCATTCTTTTTGTAGGTCACTTGATCTTATTTCCATGGTTGTTGAGTGACATTCAAAGTAGTTGACAATCATCCCAGTCAGTGGAGAGTCGTTTTCGCTCTCTGCCAGTCTGTAACTTTGTTGTCCCTAATGTCTGCTGCTTGACCTTGTTCTTATGAACTGCCATTTTTGAAGTTTTGAAGATGGAAGCAACCTGACACTCACTGTATTCCTCTGCCAGTAAAGTCAGAATTTAACCCTTCTTTTTCTCACTCAAAACTTTTCTTTTTAACTCTTTTGGCATGATGAAGAGATATTGTTTTATTCCACTTAAATTTAAGGTACTACTAGCATTGTTTTTGTTGAGCACAGTGTTTAACAAAGGCAAAGCTAGTGACCTCCCCTTGCACTGTCCCTATGACTGTGCCATTGACCTTCTCCCAGGCATGACCCCTCCATGCAACAGAATCTATCCACTGTCCATTGCAGAACAAAGGACTATGGAAGAATATATTCAGGAGGCTCTGAAAAAAGGGTATATACATCCATCCATGTCTCCAGCCTCTGACAGCTTCATCTTCATGGAGAAGAAAGGGGGAGGAGGGTTGTGCCCCTGTATTGACAATAGGGGGTTGAATCAAATCACAGTCAAGTACCCATATCCACTTCCAATTGTACCACGAGCACTAGAACAACTTAAGGAGGCCCATATCTTCACAAAATTAGACCTAAGAAGCACATACAATCTGGTTCGTATCCAAGAAGGTGACAAGTGGAAGACGGCCTTTAGCACCACCTCTGGGCACTATGAGTATTGCCTGATGCCATATGGCCTTTATTGCACATCCAGCATCTTTCAGTGCCTGATAAACAATATCCTATGTGACAAGATAGGATGATATGTCATCACCTATATTGATGATATTTTGATCTACTCCCCTGATGAGGCCACACATCACCAGTATGTTACCCTTGTGCTCACCTAACTCTTAGAACACCAGCTCAATGTAAAAGCAGAAAAATGCAAGTTCCATGTAACCCAAATCCTGTTCCTTGGATACATTATCAGTGCCAATGGAGTAAGTATGGACACTAGCAAGGTATTGGCAGTTACCTCCTGGCCCAGACCCAGCACTATAAAGGAACTTCAATGCTTCCTTGGATTTGCCAATTTCTACCATAGCTTTATCAGGGGTTTTAGCACCATTGCAGCTTCTCTCACTTCACTGCTGAAGAAGGGAACCAAACACCTCTTGTGGAACCCTATTGCAGGGGACACCTTTGAATGTCTCAAGGCCGTGTTTACTTCAGCATCTGCCCTCAGACACCCAGATTCCACACAGCCTTTCATAGTGGAAGTAGATGCATGCTTTGCCCCTTACCCATACCACAACAACCTTGGTCACACTTAGCTATTGACTTTATCACAGACCTCCCAAAGTCACAGAACAACACCATTATTAAGATGGTCATTGATTGACTTTCTAAGGCACTGAAACTCATTCCCCTGCCTGGGCTGCCCACAGCACTCGAAACTGTCAAACTCATTTTTTCCTTCATCTTCAGGTACTATGGCATTCCAGATGAGTGAGTGACAAAGGTCTTCAGTTAATGTCACAGGTCTGGGCCAATTTCATGAACAAACTGGGGGTTTCAGTAAGCTAAACCTCAGGGTATCGTCTGCAGTCTAATGGGCAAGTTGAGTGGGCTAACCAGGAAATTGGGTGTTTTCTATGAGTATTTTGTATGGTGAATCCACAGGACTGGTCCCAGTTTCTCCCCTGGGCAGAATATACCCAGGACTCCATCAAACACTCAGCCACCCAGCTCACTCCATCCCAGTGCATTCATGGATACCAACCTCCACTGTTCCCATGAGATGATTCCACAACCCAAATCCCAGCCATTGACTCATGGTTCAAGAGAAGTGAAGACATTTGGGAGGGAGTTCACCAACACCTGGAGGAAGTAGCCAGCAGATACAAATGATGCACAAACAAGCATAGGGGAGTAACGCCAGTATATTTTCCTGGTGACCACATATGGGTATCCACCAGGGATCTGCCTCAAACCAGCACGTGCCGCAAACTGCAAGTCCACTACATAGGCTCATTCAAGATATAGAACCAGATCAATGAAGTCTCCTACAAGTTGGAACTCCCACCACGTTGCCGCATGGCACCAACATTCCATGTATCATACCTCAAACCAGTAGTCCAAGGCTCACTAGCCACCAGCTCACCCGCCAGCAAACCTCCACTACCTCAGAACCCAGAAGACGATCCCATCTACCAAGTCCGAAAAATCCTCAATTCTCATAGCAGACAAGGTGGACTGGAATATCTGGTGGATTGGGAGGGGTACGGCCCAGAGGAGCAAAGTTGGGTGCCAGCCAAGGACATCTTGGACCCTCTCTTAACTCAATAATTTCACAGCCCACACCCTGACAAGCCAGCTCCCAGAAAAGGAGGATGCCCTAGGAAGGAAGTTGCTCCCAGAGGGAGCACCTGGGCTCCCCCCACCCAAACAAGTTTAGAGTGGCCTCCAAACATGGCTGCACTGGACTACAACACCTAAGCACCACAGAGCCCCTCTTCCCTGGAATACTGATACACCTGTTTCCTAATCACCTACACTCCGATATAAGACTAAGACAAACAAACGGACAATGTAAAGTATCATTCAATGTTCTGACCTGACTTTACCAAGCCTTTCCTCTCATTGATAGTTTCCTGTGACTCTAACCTTATTGCTTTGTTGTTCCTGACCTTGACCTTGTTTTGTCTCCATTACTCTGTTTGCACATTGCGGCAGCAAGAGTGTGGCCAAGCGTCAGTTTGTGAATGGAGGGCGGGGTTGGGGAAGGTGAGTGGCCAAGTCGTTACACCTGTTGTCAATTAATGTGTGTGTGTGTGTTTGTTGCGGTGATGGTGGAGCATAAAAGGAGTGGGAGAGCAGAGAAGAGAGCCCGCTGCCAGAACACAACTCTGTGTGTGTGTCTTAGAATTGAGCAAAGTGAAGCTAAAAAGCTTAAATAAATGTGTGTGTGAACATTATCTCCCACCTGCTGTACTTCTGTACTCCACCCACATCAGGGAAACCATTACAGTGATGCCAAAACCTGGGCGTACCGAAGGGAACCAGCCCCATGGAGTCCTCACCATTCAAGAACCTCATCCAGGCATCTTCAATCACTGAGTGATGCAGGACACTCAAACCAGTGAAAAATAACCTAGTTGTTAATCCCAAAGAGCCGTAGGGAACTCATATTCCATGCAGCTCACTTTAATCCCATGGCCAGACACTTAGGGCAGGATAAAACACTAGCCCGAATAATGGCCCTGCTCTATTGGCCAGGGATTTGCGGGGATGTCTGTCAGTGGTGTGCGGCATGCAGCAAATGCCAATTAGTAAATCCCGCAGCCACTCCAAAAGTGTCTTTGCGCCGTCTCCCTCTAATCGAGACCCCTTTTGAGAGAATTGGTATGGATCTCATCAGGACATTAGATGGGTCAGCATGGGGACTTTATTTTACTTTGGCATGGGGACTTTATTTATCACTTTATTTTAGTTCTGGTGGACTATGCAATGCAATATCTGGAAGCGGTGCCTCTCCGCAATATCTCAGCACACAGTGTTGTGGAAGCGCTCTTCCGTATTATCTCCCAAGTTGGGATTCCAACAGAAATCCTGACAGACCAAGGCACTATATTTATGTCGTGTACACTACACGAATTGTATGGGTTATTGGGAATTAAGTCTATCCGCACCAGTGTCTATCACCCACAAATGGATGGCTTAGTGGAACGGTTTAATCAGACACTCAAAAACTTAATTTGGAAATTTGTAAGTGAGGATGCACGTAATTGGGATAAATGGCTCGAACCCCTGTTATTTACAGTATGAGAGGTCCAGCAAGCCTCCACAAGTTTTTCACCTTTTGTGTTATTATATGGGCATAAGCTGCATGGCATTTTGGATGTGCTATGAGAAAATTGGGAGGAGGAACCTCCACCTAGCAAGAACAAAATTCAGTATATTCTCGACCTGTATGTAAAACTCCATACCCTCACACACTTAACCCAGGAGAATTTATGGCAGGCACAAGAATATCAAGTCTGGCTGTACAACAGGGACACGCACCTTAGAGAGTTCACACCAGGAGACAAAGTGCTCATATTATTTCCCACGTTGAGCTCCAAATTAATTGCCAAGTGGCAAGGGCCCTTCTAGGTCACATGGCGAATCAGGGACGTTGACTATGAGGTGAGGCGAATGGATAGGGATGGGGCATTGCAAATCAACCACCTCAACCTGTTAAAATGTTGGAACGAGGGGATCTCTGTGGCATTGGCAATTCCAGAGAAGGCAGAGCTGGGGCCAGAGGTAAAACAGCATCTCAAGCCACTCCGGTCCCTTGTGGAGACCACCTCTCACCAGCCCAACTTACGGAGCTGGCAAAGTTGCAGAAGGAATTTTCCAACGTGTTCTCATTCCTTCCCAGCCGCACCCACCTCATAGTACACCACATTGAGATGCCCCCGGGGATGGTGGTGCATAGCTGCCCTTACCACTTGCCTGAACACACAAAAAAAGGTGGTTTGGAATGAACTCAAGGCCATGCTCAAAATGGGCAGAATTGAGGAGTCCCACAGTGACTGGAGCAGCGCAGTGGTCCTGGTTCCCAAGACCAACAGGTCGGTCCAGTTCTGTGTGGACTATAGAAAGGTCAACGCAGTGTCTAAATTGATGCATACCAAATGCCTCGCATTGATGAGTTGCTCGATTGGTTAGGCACTGCTCGCTTTTATTCGACACTGGATAAAATGAAGGAATATTGGCAGATCCCCTTGCCTCCTCTATCCCGAGAGAAAACGGCCTTTTCCACACCGTTTGGGGTACACCAATTTGTCACACTTCCTTTTGGGTTATTTGGGGCTCCCGCTACATTCCAACGGCTCATGGACAAGATTCTCCGCCCTCACACTGCCTATGTGGCAGTGTACCTTGACGACATCATTATTTATAGCAACGATTGGCCGCAGCACCTGGAACACCTTATGGTCATCCTAAAGTCGCTGAGGTGTGCGGGTCTCACAGCTAACCCAAAAAAGTGTGTGATTGGGCAGGTGGAAATACAGTATCTGGGATTCCACTTGGGTCATGGGCAGGTGCATCCTCAAATTAAAAAGACTGCAGCGATTGCGGCCTGCCCAAGGCCCAAGACCAAAAAAGGGGGTGAGACAGTTCCGGTCTAGTGGACAGAGCAGTGCCAACAGGCTTTCACTAAAGTAAAAGCTGCATTGTGTGGGGGGCCACTTTTACACTCCCCTGACTTCTCTCTCCCCTGTGTTTTACAGACAGAGCCATCGGACAGGAGGCTGGGGGCCATTCTTTCCCAGAAGGTGGAGGGCAAGGAGCGTCCTGTGCTGTACATCAACCACAAGCTCTCGATGCGTGAAAGCAAGTACAGCACTATCGAAAAGGAGTGTCTGGCCATCAAGTGGGTGGTCCTCACCCTCCGATACTACCTGTTGGGGCACCCTTTCACCCTCTGTTCAGACCACACGCCCCTCCAGTAGCTCCACTGCATGAAGGATGCCAACACGTGGATCACCTGTTGGTATCTTGCTCTCCAGCTGTTTAAATTCAAGGTGGTCCACAGGCCAGGGGTGCAGATGGTGGTGGCGGACTTCCTGTCCCGTCGGGGGGGATTCCACTGCAGGCTGGACAGCTCCCTGGCCTGAGTTGGGCAGTGGGGGTATGTGGAAGTGGGGGTGTGGCCAAGCATCAGTTTGTGAATGGAGGTTGGGGTCGGGGAAGGTGAGTGGCCAAGTCGTTACACCTGTTGTTAATTAATGTGTTTGTTGCATCAATGGTGGAGCATAAAAGGAGTGGGAGAGCAGAGAAGAGAGTCTGGGACCAGAACACGACTGTGTATGTGTGTGTGTGTGTGTGTGTGTGTGCGCGTGTGCCCTAGAATTGAGCAAAGTGAAGCTGAAAAGCTTAAATAAATGTGTCTGAATATTATCTCCCACCTGCTGTACTTCTGTACTCCACCCACATCAGGGAAACCATTATACACATCAATCAATCTTAGCCTGCCCCTGACTACGATACATGGATTATGTCTTGGATTTGGTTTCCAGTTTGCAATGCACCTGCTCTCCCCTGCATTTGCATCCAGTATGTGCCTGCACCCTGACTGCCTAAATTTACCTGCCAGGGACTATAGTGTGCAGGCTACTAAACAACATGCTGCACTGAAAACTGCCCTGTGTTTTAATGCTATTTTAATGCAAGTAAATAATAAATAGTATATTTTAGTTGCCATGTTAACAGCCTAGGATGCTAATTAGTTAGCAAAAGAAAGTATAGAGTAACATCAGTGGTCTTATATAAAGTAGATGAAGTAACTCTCAAAGTAAAATGAAATTTCAATGGTCTTCTGAACTGTTTAATACGTTATTGCACTTGTATACATTTATAGCCGTTTCTTGTGGTTATTTTTCAATAGTTATGTGGAGTCAATATCTCATTTGAGCTAATAAAGAACTAAAGAACTGGCTTTTGTCTGACTGTAAAGGCCCCCTAAGAACAAATATTATAACAAAGTTGACAAGGGTGTGTTAAAAGAATATTGGAATGCAGCCATTGATGCAAAATATAATCATAACAGGCACATATGGACAGAAAGTCCTACAGTGGTCCTGTTTATTGATTTAGTTCTCACCAGGGTTTTCATTCCCAAATAACCTGTCTGATGTGTATTTAAGGTGTGGGGCTTTTTGAGTGTTAACAGGTGTGGCTGAAATTTCATCCATCATGTCGCTGCTCAATAAAGGCTAAAGTCAGAAATAATATGAACAGAAATAAACATGAAACATGATCTGTCACTGACAATAAACAGGATCTAATATTAGCACAAGTCTTGTATACTGAGAACCAATCGCACCATCATTGTGTTTCACAGAAATTCACACCATCTAGACATTCCATGCTCAAATTTACAGTTGAAGGTCTCACTTTAAAGTGCTTTAAGGAGCTGAGAAGAAAGATCAGGGAAGGCAAAGACCGCTACAGGAGGAGGATGAAGGATCAGCTGCAGCAGAGCAATGTGAGTGGAGTCTGGAGGGGCCTTAAAACCATCTCAGGGCTTAAGGAGTCCAATAGGCAGCTTGGAGGTGAGTTGCAATGGGCAAATGACCTGAACAACTTCTTTAACAGATTTGATCAGGCACCGGCCCTCCCCCCAGATCAGCCCACTGTTACTGCTACTGTCTCTTCCTGGTCATCATCACCCAGCTCACAGACCTCCTTCTCACCCTCTCAGCACCCCTCAACCATCATACCTCCAGCTTAGTGCTTCACACCTCCGTGTGTTACACCTAGCACTCAGCTGTGCTCTTCTTTGTCCTTCGACAGAGAATAAGTCAAGAGGGAACTGAGTAAGATGAAGGCGAGAAAAGCTGTAGGTCCTGATGGCATCAACCTTGGGCCATCAGGACATGCAGCCTTTCTTGCCTTCATCTTATTCAGTTCCCTCTTGATATGCCAAAATGGATAGATGGAGCAGGTAAAGATGACAGGAATTGACTTGTCTTACAGACATTGCACAAAATTAAATGTAATTAATAAATCAAGAGGAATAAGATTATTTGGCAAATGCTCTTACTGAAAAACAATCAACTTTGTGATGGCAACAGACTCGACTATTTTCCTATAACAGTATACCCTGCAGGATTATATTCCTTATTTATTATATATATATACACACACACATACAAAGTGTGTATGAGGAGCATTTTGGTTTTAAGCCATGCTTCAACAAATTCAGTTTAAAAGATTACTTTGTATTAGCATAATTACACGATAATGTGATGTGTTAAAAAAAGTGTGGTTCAGGCTTTTGACAAGTAAAGCATAATTTCTTTGTTAAGTCAACAACAATTTAGCCCTTGAAAACCTTATCTGCTTCCACGTTGTTTTTGTGGGTCAATAAACCAGCATGATCTCTGAATGCATGCCCCAGCCTAATTCTGCTATTTAATCGTCCCACAGTGCCAAAGTAACAATTGTCATTCTATGTTGTTACCTTCCCTGTGAGCTTTTATTTCTACACATTGAAACTAATAGCTTACTACTGCTTTAAACAGACTGCTTCTGTACACAAATGAGCTCACAGTTAAGTTCACAATTAGTTTAATGAGAATAATGGTGAAACATTCTATTAGTTCCAATTACTTGCAGCTGACAACCTCCAGCAAAAATTGTGTATACATTGATGTTGGTTCACATATACTCAAGTCAACTTTTTATTTATCCCATGGTATATGTGAAAACGTTGTCTCTATGGAGCATTTTAAACATGAGTTTATACAGTTTCTAGATTTCCTTGTGCTTTCCATTCAATACTATAGTTAAATTATCTCATTAAGAGCTTCATAACAACTTGTGATGACACCATTTCATAGAAGAACCTCAATTTAATTCTGCCAAATAGACTAATTAACATAATTTATGAATCTTCTTTATATTCTTAGGTTTGTGCGTGTGGACACCTTTTTCAAATTAGATCAGACGTGTTTAACAGTGTGTGCTATGTATCCAGAGATGACCACTGCAAAAAAGTGATTTGTTTTGTTGTCTCTTTGACTTAAATGGACATCTGGGATCATTATCTTGTTGAAGTATCCATTCACTTCTAAGTCTTAGCCATGCTGAATTGTTTTTCCACCGACACAGTTTGTGCAACACTTCCAACCAGCTTGTTGCTATGAAGATAGTATCTAATTATTGATTTTGAAACTTGGCAATCCCAAGAATCACCACAAAATATAACCCCGATTCCAAAAAAGTTGGGACAAAGTACAAATTGTGAATAAAAACGGAATGCAATGATGTGGAAGTTT
>JAOBAM010000001.1:10102564-10118595 GCA_025212355.1 Notarius kessleri | reverse complement strand
CCTCTGAATTAAGTTGAAAACATATATAAAAGGGTGGAGAGGAGATTACACTGTGTACGACAGTGTAAGACACTGTGTACAGTGAAGTCTCCCTTCAAAATGATGTGAAGGAGACTTTGAGCCAGAGAAGGAGTGAGAGCTGTTGACCAAAGCCTTTTAAAACATGTGTATTGGTGGGGATAGTGACTGGGTGAGAGAAGCAGAGAATGTGGCTTCATTTGAGCAAGCACACTCCAGCAGTTTCTGCAGAGGAAATGCAATCGAGTTTTATATGCACACTTGCTGGATTGAGAAACTGAATAAAATGGACACTGTCTGAATCATGTCTGCTTAGTGGACATGTGGAAAAACTGCATACATGCATAGTAAAATATATTCTTGCACTCAAATGCCTTCATTTTATATCTTGTTGGGTATGTGGGTCTTCTCCTCTTGCTCTACTTGCAGTATGAGCTAATGGCCTAGCAGCAGAATAGCCAGAGTGACTTGCTTCTATTCAGTCAATATAGATAGAATTCCTAATGGCTGTTTGCTTCATTAGCTGTCTTGTAATGCTATACACAACTTCATCTCTGCACTGTTAAATACACAAACTCATTTAGTCTTTAACAACTGGTGTATTGGTAGATTTATATATCCGAACTTGGTTCCTGGCACAGTCACAGCTTTGTGGCTGTAATGGCTGCTGAATTAATATTAATGGTAGGTGTGACCCAGTGCGTGCACAGTGCTTCTTGGGACCTGGTCATTGTTTAAGTTAAAGGGTCAGCTACAAAGTGACTGACCATTTTATACTTATAGGTGGCTTGGGTGGGGTATGTGTCCCTGAAGAGCTGTTTGACCTACTTCCATGTAATGTACACAGTTCACTAAATCCCAGTAGAGTGGCTGACTAGATTCTTGTGCTTGCAACTTTCCTGTAAGTTTAAAAAAAAAAAAAAATCAGAAGTAGCCTCTAGCTTTTTCTGGCAACTATATGCAAGAAAAATCTCAATCTCCTTAATGCCCAGTTTTTCCACTCCAGGGCTATAGCTATTTGAGTGTCTCTTATTGCTCAGTACAGATTCCTGTTTTGAACAAATATTCTGCCTTAACCAGTCTGACACACTTTTTTTTTTTTTTTTTTTTTTCTCCCCCAGAGCTTGACTTTGCAAGCTGAAGGTGCTTCAGGTAGTGAAGGCACACCAGTATCAGGCAGGCACCTGTTGGCACGAGCAGAAGCAGGCGCTGAGGATCATGAGTCAACCCGAGGACCTGACTCTGCTTCCGCTTCTGGTTCTGCCAGCAGTGGTGATGCTCAAGATGCACCACTTCTTAAGGCTCCAGAGGAGAAGTATCGTGGGCCACTGCGGCTTGTCTTGTTAGGGCAGAGTGGAGTGGGCAAAACATCACTGGCCCTCTATCTTGCTGGTCTGTCTGAGGATTCAGTAGACCCTGAAAGACTATCAAGTGGTAAGCTTCTCCTCCCTTTGTCTTTATGCAGCTTGTTACCTCCTATGGCTTGGTTTTCCAGGTCCATCACATTGCCCTATATCTTCACTCAACTGAACTTCTCATCTGAAAGTTTTATCAAATGTACTCCTCACCTTAATGAGGGAACAACTGTTATAGCTGTTTGTAATGCTAACAGGCCTTAACTTGCTGAAGTAAAACAGCCAGATAGTGTGGTATTTTAATGGTTAGTTAGCACAGTATGTTCTTTAATGTAATGTGGCATAAAACACTTCCATGGGAGGAGCTAGGTTTCCTGTAATGGCATGCCATGTCCAATATAAATCTAACTTGTTCTCACACCTACCTGTAGTGATGCTGAACTTTGTTAGAAAGAGGGTGCTTCAAAGTGCTGTTATTGAGGCCTTCTCTACTCCTTGACTTTGTTAGTGACCTGGAAAAATGTCTAAGGCTGTACCAGTAATATAAATGAGTTTGGAGTAAGTGCTGAAATGCAACACGCTTTAACATGCACAGACTTTCATTTCTAGTTGCAGTATGTTGCCCTATCTGGAATTTCTGTACATATGTAATGGTGTCTTAGCCCAGTATCCTCTGTATGACTTTCAGCCCAGTTTTTGCCATCGCAGACAAACCTGCATTCTTTAGTCATGCTTGTTCATATTGGTTAGTGTTCCCAGCCTGTGTGAGTGGCAGATCTGCTGCACATGCAAATGTGGACAATCCTTCTTTCCTTAAATGCACTTGGTGTGCATTCCATGTGTTCCCCTCTAACCCAGTGTACACACTCAATTTCCTTTTCTTTAGCCCTTTGTCATCGTTTGTTTAACCTCTTGTCAAACGGGGGTGCTCTTGAGCCATTTGGCTGTATTGGTGTTGAGTTCTATTAGGCCTTCCAGGCCATTTGGGGGTCAGAAGGTTGGGCAGGTGTGGATTAGGTGCTGCAATGTCTGTGGCAAACCACGTTTGCAGGCATTATCCCATGCACCAATGGACTTAAGGAATGCATGAGTCCTGCAACAGCCAGTGCATATATGATTCAGTTGTACCCAGGCCTTACGATCTAGCTGATGGCCACTGGGCTTGGCGGTGGGAGTTTTGATTAACATGTGGAGTCTTGTCAAGAGTACTCCACTCTGCTTGCCACCTGTTCTCCACCCAGGATGCTGACAGCGGTAGATGTTCTTGAAGCTTTGCAGCTCTAGTAGCAAAGTGTTCTGTCTTTTGCCAGTTGATTGGCCAAATGGTACATGGAGCATACTATTTTGGTGTCACTTAATTGGAGGTGCCAGAGAGCAAGGTATCTCCAAAGTGAGGTAAGATCAGTTTCCAGGGTAGATTGTATCTCTTCATAGGTTCAGGCCAAGTAGCCAATAGCATGGTTATCTGCATACAGGTATTTGCTTGATATAATGGATGGATAATCTGCTGTATAGGGGCCAGAACAGACTCCTGAGGTAGGCCATTGTGGAGCTTCTGTTTCCTACTACATTTTGGTGCTTGAGATTTGTAATATAGGTGCAGTTTTGAAGCATAATCATGATGAGCCTCGCAAGCTTCATGTCAGGAATGAGTTGGAGCAGCTTCAAGTACAGGCTGCGATGCCAAACAGTATTGTATGTGGCTAAGTCAGTGTACACGATGCTGAACTTCTCCTTTTGTTGGAATGTGGCCTTGATGCTGTGGACCAGGGGAACTACTTGGACTGTAGTGGACCTCCCTCTGCAAAAGCCAGCCTGCTCATGGGGCAGGTGAGCCTTGGCGGTCACTAATGCAGGCAAGGATAACCCTCTCCATCAGCTTGTATATTATGCAGAGGAGGAAGATTGGCTGATAATTCCAGGGGTCTTCTGCAGGCTTCCTGGATTTCAGGATGGCAACTGCTTTGGACTGATAGTCTCCAGACAGTTGGTAAGGAATCTGCATAGTCAACGGGGAGCATAAATTCCCAAATGAAAGAGGAACTTGGCATGTATTAGGTCAATACCAGGAGCTCTTCTGCTCCTCAGGCATAGTATAGCATCACATTGGAACAACTAATGGATGGGGCCTGAGAGCTCACTTGAAGAGAAGTGGAAAATGGACTGATTTGTGTTAACCTTGAGTATGAGCCTTAGTTTCTTTGCTTTTAGACTTTCATTTGCTGTTAACAAGAACTGGTATGGTGGAAATGGCAGTAACCAGACAATTTTGGTTTACTGCTATGGCTTGAGTGGGTGAAGTCAATAGAGCTCACTGTTTCCTCCCATCTGGTGCATCTCCTCTCACCAAGAATCTGCATTAGGTCACATTTTACAGGTTTCTTGTCAGGGCTGGCCATTTTGTACACTCAGTGCTGACTCATTCATCATCCCAGCAGGGTATATACTGCTTCCAGTGATCTCTAGGGAGGAAGGCCTTGGTGGCTGACGAGCATGTTGGTAAAGGCACTGTAGGTCTCTGAGGATTTCCCTGTAGGGTCTAGGAGGTCTTTTGTCAGTGAGTTGGAGCACATTTGCATTGTCTTCATCTGTGAGGTGGTGGGTGAGATCTCTTTTGACTCTTGTAAAACCTTCCACATTGAGCTGGAAGATGCAGGTCTTGGAACTTGACATCTCGTTTACTTCATCTTGACAGATTGGCTGCATGGAGTGCATTACTGGGTGTCACCACATAGACTGTGCTTGATCCCTCTTTAGCCCTTAAAATAACTTTACTATGCTTAACATTGCTAATTTTGAGATGTATGGTGTTAAGTTTAGGCACAAGCCTCAGTGCTTGAGTATGAAACTGTTGTACAGTTTTTAATCTGTGCTTTGAAGACACATGAAATTAGTCTACTGTAAGTGTGATCATGCTTGCATTCTGTTCATTTGTTTCAAATGGGAGTCAAACCCTAACCCACAGCTGTTTGGTGTTGATGTATGCTGGTCCTGATATGATCTACATGCAATCAGGAAAGTAGAATGAACAGTAAGAAGCTCTGAGCTTGAAGGCAATTGGTCACCCATCTTGGGTGTTTAACTGGGTGGTGGTGGGGGGTTCCTCTTGGTAAAAAATCACATGGTTGTGCAAAGAGTGAGTGGTGACTATATGAATGAGTGACTTCAACATGAGAACTTTATGTAAGGGGTGTCTTTTAAAAAAAAAACAACTAATATCTGCATAGCCATTGTTTATGGGCCCATGTAAGTTAATCAAGAGAATTTTAACTTGAACCAGTTTCCCATTGACTACAACCTAGTCAGCAGGGAAACATGGAGTGACTTCACTGGAGTGAAATATCAAATGTCACTTGGCTCTGCAATTCATATTTGTATAGAAAAATGGGAGTTCAACACAAACTTGGTCTGCATGTTCTTTCTATAAGGTATCCAAATTTATCAAAGCAACTCTTACCATCCTCATGAGTGATGGCTTTGGTTATTCATGTTCTGGCTGTAGCTTATGTGAAATAAGTGGCATGTTTCTCAGTAAAATGTATGTATAAACTCCCATTTTTATAGCCAGGAGTCTGGCACAAGCAGTCTTCATCTTGTTTTTAATATTGAAAGTTGGTAAAGATTGTGCAACAAACGAAAGCTACTGGAAGTTTAACTTGCGGTAATACTCCTTGATTTGGAGGCAATTAAGCTAACATCCTAAAATATGAAGGGAGCCTTAAATGTGGAAGTCATGTAATGCTGAAGCTAAGTGTTGCTGAGCATAATGCCTTGACCTGTACATCTAAAACAATGAGCACGGAGTTATCTGTAAATATTACTTAAATTCTTGGTCACCTTGAAGCACCTAGTAGCCAAATTGAAAATGCAGACAAGTGTTTTAATTTGTAAAGTGTGTCCTACAAGAGCCCTGGAGTTTGTGTAAATTCACAAACCTTGATTGGCTTCAAATGTATAACTGGCATTACTGCAGATGTGACTTTAACAACAAAAATGGTTAGTGAAGGGACACCTCAGGATGTGCTGTTCTTGGAAAATCAACTTTGGTTTGGGTCAAGACCCCCAAAGCCCCTGATTAATTTAGATTAAATGAAGCCTGTCTTTTGCAGATGAACCATACCAGCGAAGGGTGACCGTAGATGATGAGGAGAGCACAATCTTGGTGTATGATGACTGGAAACAGGTGAGTGTCCTCTGGTACACAAAGTAATGATCATGCAGCTTTGTGAATTTTGCTGACTCCTTCCTTGACCTGTTTAACGTTACTCCAGTGTTCATGTGGACCAGATAGAAGCTGCTAATGCTATTCACATGTGCAATGAAATGGGAGTGCCTGCAGATAAAGTATCTCATTGTATAATACTGCTTTGAGCAACATACCTGGTTAAAACCTGTCATGGTCTGTCAAACCAATGGGCCTGGGCTTGCTGTGTGGGTTTTATTTTTTATTTTTTAAACTGCTAGTTGAGATTTTAAAGGAGTCTTTGCAAAACTGAGGGAGAATCTGTTTGCTGCAGCCTCAGTGCTGCATAGGTTTGTTTTAGAAGAAATTGTGTAACTTGGCCCACTTGTGTACAGAGAAAGCCAGGAGACTTTTCACTTCTGTGAAATTGGGAAGATGTTATATTTGAGACAAATGCAACAGTCCTGGCAGACTGTAAAGCAAATGTCCTACCTTCAGAATTAGTCTGGTTGCAATGCAAAATTGATGGTTTCAACACATGCAGTCATGGAACACTCATGAGGACTTCAGTTATGCCTTATTGAATCAGGAATAACTCAATGGGGCATGCTGTTGTAGGAAAAGATTTATTGGGATGTAACTTGGCATTTGAGCAGTTGAAAGTCTTTGGTCAAGTGTCATGACAGTACTAAGTTGAACATTAGCAAGAACAATGTAATGAGGCTTTACATTTAAGTATTTTACTTGGATGAAACAGCAAGATTATATGGCATACATGCCACAGTGAACTCTTATTCATCACACTTGTGAAATTCCTCTCTGCATTTAACCCATCTGAAGCAGTGAACATGTACCCAGAGCAGTGGGCAGCCATGCTAACAGCACCTGGGGAGCAGTTGGGAGTTAGGTGCCTCACTCAAGGGCATTTCAGCCCAAGGCTGTCTCTTATTAACCTAATCACATGTCTTTGAACTGTGGGGGGGGACTGGAGCATCCAGAGGAAACCCATGCAGGTACAGGGAGAACATGCAAACTCCACATAAAGGCCCTGCTGGGCTTGAACCCAGAACCTTCTTACTGTGAGGTGCAAGTGGTTAGCATTGTCACAACTGTGCTAAATGAGCTGTTACTACAGAAACATGGCTAGAACAGCACATGATACTAAATGGTGACTCAAACTTGTTAGCTTGTACTGGTAAGCATTTCACCTTCCTTCTGGTGTTTGCTGTCATGTGTGGAAGGTGCAGTCTAAATTTGTCTGTTCTGAGCATGGTGGCTTTGTGGAAGTGGACCCATAGCCTATGTATAGAAGGCTTATTGTAGGCTTGCAAAGACATTTATAGTTGCCGGTAACTGTACACTAATGAAAATGTGCTTATAAATACAATTCTGCTGCTGGGTCCCCTAAATCCAAAAGCCTTTGGGTTTTGTCTCCCAAGACTGGATTATCTCTTTTGGATATACTTCAGGGCTGAGAGTGAGCAGTGACTGAACTTCCTGTCCATGCTGGTGTCTTTCCATCCACTTGAGGGAATGTTTGGGAATTAAATTCAAGAGATGCAAGTGGCTTAGCAGGAAGTCTTCATGGCTCCTAGCTTTTCAGTATATAATCACTCATGGGAACGTTTACATGCCTTTTAAATTTGGATGTAAATGGTCAATTGACAACTTTTCTGAAGCATGAACCACCTAACAAGTCTGGTGTTTCAGCAGGTCTGTAATACTGCCTTTGCATTCAGTTGTCTTCAGTAAGTACTCAAATGAGATTCAGAACAGGTGTGGCTTTTTTTTTTTTTTTGTCTCTCGAGCACTGTTTCATGAGTCAGTTGCACTGGCTGTTTTAGTCAGTAAATTGCAGCTTATCTCTGGTTATGCACTTGGACTGCTGTGGCTGAGACAGCTATCTATAGAAAGTGAGTATTCAGTTATCCATTATTGTGGCTTGAAAATGCAAGATTAGTTGGTACAATGAACCAAGCATTAGATTGCTTGTTAGTTTTTGACTTGTGATTCAGTTTGGGGAAACCCCATCAGATCTGAGGGATGACATGAGACTTGTACTCGAATATTGCAAGTTGCTTTAGAGATGGAAACCAATATGGCTAATCAGTCAGAACTCGTTTCCCAACTTAAAATTTGGTAGTGTTTTCCATAAGTAGATTGTAGAGGTAGATGCAGTGGCTCTTGGAAAAGGGAAGTGTTTGTCAAGGAAACTTCTAGTTTTCAGATCTACATGAGATGGTAGTCATCAGTCACTTGACCATAGCAAGGGCCTACACTTATGGATTTGACTGATTTGGTGCCACATGTACTGAGAATTGACACTTTATCAAGTTAATGTCCCTTACAGACTTTTTTTTTTTTTTTTGGGGGGAGGGAAGAGATGTTAAATCAGGTTTCCACTCTATGTTAACAGGTTTCCATCAGTGAGACTGGGCATTGGAACCTTGTTAATTACCTTTACTAAAATGTTTGAAGCAGCTACCCAAACCACTAATCATCTGAGCATGTGAAGGAAAGTGTGCTAACAAGCCACATGCAAAATGAGTTTTTAAAAGCAGTACAATGGTCAGTGCAGCTGCTTCTAGTCTGAGGCGTCATAGTAAAAATAAGCAAATTAGAAAAACCATATCAAACTTCATTTGTATTTCATCACTATCCATAGGTCACTGGCCAGCCTGACTATTCAGTTTTGTACTACATGCAGAAATGCATCCTCTGGCTCTTACATTTAATGTCCAAATGTTCAGTCTGGGGAAAACCCTGTCTGCCAAGTTCTTGCAAACAAAGGATCTTCTGTCCATACCATACTTTGAATAAAACAGGATGGTTTATCTCAAGGTTAAATCACTTCAGTGCTGCTCTTAATCTTGCCTAGACCATGTTCCTGAAAAGGTTATCTTGTCAGTTTGCATAGATGTCAATGTTCCTGCTGAAAACTAGACAGGGTGGGTTTTAGATTACATGAATCATATTTTCCAGGCCTTGAGTGCACTTGCACAGCAGGCTGTTTTTATGAACCATATTCTCCTACTTGCTTTGTCCAGCTCACTGACAGACCCACAAACCTATTTGGCCAAGAGGAGGAAGTTCCTTAGCTTATCCACACTAGTCTTAAATATGATTCTTGGCTTGTGCTCTAGGTTAGGAAGGAAAAGGCCCACAATAAGGGTTGGTACTGTAAATTAGTAGCCAGACTTTACAAGAGCAAATTCTAGGCCTTTATGCAGAAAAGCAAAATGTGTTTTGGTCCAGGAAAAAGAATACTTGCTTTAATCCATAGACTGAGAACCAAAGTGTACAGTTTCTACTAAATAGGAGTCAGAATTGTATTCTTGACTAACTCTAGCCTGTGTGTGTGTGTGATTGACAGGATATCAACACGCTACAGTGTGAGGTGTGCATACTGGTCTTCTCATTGACGGACCGCCATACTTTCTACCGTGTGTTTCAGCTGCGCTTCTCACTGACGGACACCCATCCCTATACTCCTGTTGTCCTTGTGGGCAGCAAGAGTGACCTGGTGCGCTCCCGTGAGGTCAACACAGAGGGTAAAGACCAAGGAACAACTTATTATTGAATAACTCAAGAGGCACCAATTTAATTAATGGTGTAGAACAATGCTGTTGAATTCTTGAACTTGAATCTGATTGGTCAGAAGGTGGGTTTTTTTTTTTTAAAACAATAAAGCTTGAGTGCCAGCTGCAGTTTTTAATGCACACGTGCTTTGGGTTCTATAGCTCAAAGCAATTAAATTTTAGTGCTTGAACTAAACACCTTCTCTCAAGCAGCTTTACAGAACTGCATAAATTTCTGGATGCAACTTTCAAGCTAATATAAAGTATCCCTAAGCGAGTCAGAAGGTGATGGGGGGGACTGACACCATGAAGGTTCCTTGAGCAGAACCAGAACTGGAAGGGAACCCATCCTTGTCTGGGTGATGCTGAAGGTGTTTATAAATTACTTTCTTCTAGTGGTGTGCAGTCATGTTAGTGAGAACTTCCTGGTTACATGATTGTTTTGCATGAGTGCAAAACTGGCTTCAAAATGCATCTTTAGGCTGTCTGTATTGGGTCCCTTTCATCAGGAGAGGTGAGGAGTATTCCAACCTCTGGCATGAAGCTGGATCAGATGAGTCTGGAGAGCAGAAGGGATAATTATTGGGGAGGGGAAGAGGGATGTAGTCCCTAAGAACAGGCATTGTGTGCAAGCAGGGACTGGCAGGACTAACTGATGTAACTTAAAAGGGGAAGCCAGATGACAAACATGTTTGGTTTTTTTGGGGGGTGCATCCCAGTCAGAACCCTCCAGATCTGCTCCTTTATGTAACATTAATTGAGCCTTCAATAGCTTTTCAGCCTAGACTTGAACACTGAGGCTGTGTCCAAGTCCTGAACACTACTTAGAAGGCTGTTCATAACTGGGGCTTTGTAAGAATATTCTGGCCCTACTGTAAGCTTCACTGTCTGAGCTACCAACAAGGAGCTGCACCTTTTGATCAACCAGTGTGGTGGGACAGACCATGTTTACTCCAGTTTTGTGGCACTACTGCTGATGGTGTAGGATTTGGCTCTCCTTTGCATGGTGATGTAGCAGCACTATTTTAGTGTGAGCTCCATCCTCATCTGTACACTTGGAAGCTGAGTTTTAACAATCAGGGTTATGCTGGGCATCTTGTTGGCTGGCTCACTGAGCTAAGTTATGGCATAACATAACTTTAGAAGTTGTAAAGACAGTGGTGCAAAAACTAACTTTTCACAACTGGAAACTGGGCTCTTGCTCCTTGTTTTAGGAGCAGAACAGTAAAACTGGTTTGCTTTGGTGATTGAAGTCTTAAGCTCTAGGTGCCCAATGGCCATTTAATATTTCTTAGTATAAATAAAACTGAAGAGTGGAAGTAAACTTCAACTTGCAATAATGGCTTGATCTTCCATCAGCTCAGGTACTTTTTCTAGCTTATGGCTGTTGAGACATTCCCATTTTATATTCTGGAGTTGTTGGCTTGCTTAATTATCCCCCTGCCATATAATGGGGGGATTCATTTCCAGAGCATAACTCAACAATTAAGGTTTTTAAACAAAACATGAGTTAAATGATGAGAGTTGTGCCTTTTGGGATTTCTAACTTTTTTCCATGGCAACCAATTCAACTTGGGGGAGGACTGGAGTGGGGGTTTCATGTGGGGGGCTAATTCAGTCTGTTTTACCATTTTGGCTTATCTTGTGGTAAACCCACTGCCTTTATTCTGGTGAAGTCTTAGCTTGACACATGCCTTCCTCGTGTTCCTGATCTGATGAGGTGAAGGGGTTCTTCACCTGGGAAAGAATTGTATTCCAGGCCTTGTGGTGCTCTAATTCCTAATGTTTACCTGATTTGGCTATAAATGCCTTCAAAGGCTGGCATATGAATTTCCATCTGTTCAAGGTAACTGTTGGTGTCCAAATAGTTATGGACACTGACATGCAGGCTAAAACTCACCAGGGTTGTTGCTAATGTTGAGCAAGACCCACCCCAGAGGGGCAGGGCATGTACAATAGAATTGGATAAACACAAGGACAGGATTGTCATCAGTTGAAGGCTGCTTCTTGGAGAAGCACAACAGGGACTGTATCAAAAGCTCAAATTTCTCTCTTGCTCCTTTGTTGTGCAATTTCAAAGTACTTGGTGACAGGGAGGACTAGTATTTTCATATTGCTCTCCATGTGGGGTGTCTTGAATCTCATGTTCCCAGACCTCTTCAGAGTTTGGCTGGATATCTGACTCCAGACTGTGCTATGCATGTATTAACACTCATTCCCTCTCAGCTACTGGGGGAAGATGCTGTTTAGCAATGAGCTACTTTTTACACAGTGCCACATGGTGCCTTCATTTCAGTTATTGCCCCATAAATCTCCCTTTCCCTCCAGTTGAGTATGAGCTCAAATTGCAGTTATAAGACTTTAAATGGCCCTATTCTGTCCCCTGTCTCCTCCCCCATCAGTCTAGGAAACCAGATGATGTAAATGGTCCTTAAGACTTCCCTGAGCTGGGAGACTTTCGCAGCTAAAGCACAACCATGTAAGCTTGAATTAAAAAAAATAAAATCTTGGCGTATGTCTATGGCATGTTTCAGTGTATGAGCTGATTATTATAGAACCAATATAATGGTGCATAGCACCAACCTATAGCTTATTCTAGCCAGAACTACTATCCAGGCTGTCTTATGGAAACTAACACATTCTGACCACATTCAAGAAGTCAAGTGTGATGTGAATATTGTGTTAACTGTTGGCTAGTGGTGATTAGTGTTACACTTGGTATATAGGCTCATACACTGGACCTGACTAGGACAAAGTGGCTGAGATGAATGAAGGTTTCTGGATCTCTTCTCCCCAATGAGCTTTCACTTCTGGATGCTTCTTGGAAGCTGTTCAGACAACATAAACCAGGCTTTAAACTATATTTGTAATAAGACATTTATCCCACAATGGGGAAACTTCCTGTTTGCAGCAGCACAGTGGATAGCAGAAGAGGACATCGAGCCACAAGTAAATGCTGAAGATAAATTAATTGGAGGAATTATAAAGTAGATGAACCACACTTATTGCACATCAGGTGGTTGTAATTGAAAAGAAGCAGGAAAAAAAGTAGTAAGCAACTATTGACACTTGTACAGATGAGTTACTCACTGGTAAGCAATTGACACTCGTACAGAGGAGTCTACTGTGAGCAGTGCTGTTGTACAGGAACAGCTGCAGGAATGGCCTACAGTAATACTCCTTCACACTTGGTGGTGCAACCTCCTGCTGAAGGAGCTCTACAGTCCATTGAGTAAGTCCTGTAGGGGGTGGGAGTTCTGCATCATGGAGGACAGCTTGGCCATCCTCCTTCCACCCACTGACTCCAGGGGGGCTCTCCTGATTGGTTTGTCCAGTCTCTTCCAGTCAGTTGTGGAGATGCTTGCTCAGCATGCCATGAAAGATGGCCGACACCACCAGAGTCTCTACAGCAGATATAGCCTGCTCTGACCTTTCCTGTATGGTGTTCAGGTGAACACCCAGGTACTTAAGATGTCACCAGCTCAATGTCCTTCCCTTGGATGCTCATTGGTGTTGAGGGGTGGGAGCACCTGTGAAAATCCACCAGATGGTGTTTTATGTAAACCTAGAGCTCCCACAACAGGTAGCTTAACATGGAGTGTCTTTTGTACCTGTTGAGGGCGATCTTATGACTGACAGCTTTGTTTGATGGGCACAAGAAAAATGGTCACAATAAAATGTCTGGTATTTTGACATTCAATTTCCTGCAGAAATTGATTCTCAAGTTCACTTTGAATTATAGCCCATCTTATCAGAGTAGACCAGAAACTTGCATTTGATTCTCCTCCAAAGTGCATCCAGGTCAATCTAGATCTGCAGAATCCAGATTGGGATCTGAAAAGCAAAGCTGATTCACCTGTAGAACTGTACTTGTCAAAGGCTCACATCCTGGTTTTCTTCTGAACAGCATGTTAAAGGGATGGCTTCAACTGAGACTGGTTCCAATCAAGATTATTTCCCCACAGCGTCTGTTTTGATAGTCACCTCTTGGCAGGAATCCAGCTGATTTGGACAATATACAATTAAGTGCTATACAAATAAAACTTGAAATGAGAATTGCAACCTGTTTGGTAAGGTACTGATGACTAGGGACGAGCCTTAAGCAAAGGGGGTCTCATGTCTATATGGATTAATGCAAGCTTTGCAGATGTGATATTTGGGGGAAATGGAAGACTTTCATTTCTTAAGCAAAATAACTAGGGCATAATGGCCTTTGCAGTGTGCACACTAAAGTCAACATTTCCTGCATGTTTAGTTAAGGAAAATGTTACTTTTGCTTTATTCAGAACACCATGGTATTGAACAACATGCTGTGCCTTTTTTTTTTTTTTTTGAGAGGGGCTTTTCTGCTCACTGGTCAAGCTGGCTGTCTTGTCCACTCAAGCCTGTCTGGCATTGTTGTCCAGCTTCTGTCTGCAGAGCCACTGCTCCATAGGCTGGTGTAGTTTTTGTCCTTTGCACCCTCCTGTTTAAATTTGAGACTACATGTGAATCAGGAGTTTCTGAAATTGCTAGGACTGGCTTGCATCAGGGCACTTTTTTTTTTTCTCTCCCCCTTTTTCTGATGTCTTCATGTGAACACTAACAAGCTGTGTTGCTGCCACATGATTGGCTGACTTTGGACAGTTGCATTAATCTGCAGGTGGCTGGTTTAGTGACTTCAAATGAAGTCTGTGTGATGTACCCAATCAACCTGTGAGCTTGATTCTGCAGTGAGGTAGAATGATGGTTCAGCAAAAAAAAAAAAAAGCTGAGGGGTTTTGTCAATGGGTGGGATGTATGGGGTGGGTTTTTTTTTTTTTAATTACCTAAAAGCTAGACTCTTACAGCATTTTCTCTCTCTCTCTCTCCCTCTCAGAAGCCCACTCCAACGCCATTACGTTCGACTGTGTGTACCTAGAGCTCTCCATTACACTGGATCATGGCACTAAGGAGCTCCTGGAGACTGCAGTGAGGGTTGCCCGTGGCCAGAGCCCAGGGCCTGGTTGGACTGGTAGCAAACCTGAAAGCCTTGCCAGCAGGGCCAAGCGCTTCCTGACAAGCCTGGTGCCACACTCGCGCCGTGGGCGCAGCCGTGAGAGGGGTAGACCGACACGGCAGAGGTCTCGCTCCTCTTCTGAACTCGGTGCCCCGTTATAGAAAGTATAGTTGAGTAGCTGCACACACAACCATAAATCAATTCAGGAAAAGCTGTAACAGTGTTCTTGCATAATATAAAAATCATACATGTGGTAGTCTGGGAAAACTCTCTGGCCATTATGGCTGAATTCTGGAAAACAAACAATGCTGATTTTCTGCCAGTGACTTTGACTGCTTTACCATACCACCAAGCAAGTGTTAATGCTTAACTGGGCCAACTGAAGGGCATTAATAGCAGTGTCTGGTTTTAGCTGACAGAACTAACATGGTGTAATTTACCTCGGGTGATGTGGATGTTGCTGGCATGAACTTGTTTCTGATTGTAAACATTCTTTAAAATTTACCATTATCAGTAGACTAGGCTATAAATGGGAGTGTCAATGTGGTGGGCTTTCAGTGGAATTAGAATGAAGGCTTTAAATGGGTTTCTCCCCTTTCAATTTTGGCAGGCTTTAAAGTGCTATACTCTTGTTTGAGGTGCAAATTAGGGGAGTCTATAAATGGAAAAATTGGCTGTTAACCCCCCTGCCACATGAGTTTAATGACAGTCCTAGTTGCATAGGGGGATGATTAATAAAGCCTTTTTTTGCTGTTCAATCAATACGCAGGTATTGAGAAGGGGAAACTTTACACAGTTGTGTATGCTGCAACAGAACTTGAACTAAGTGCATGGATATGAAGGCTTTTCAGAGTAGTTGGACTAAAATTTGTGCCTTAAGCATGTGGGGCATCATAAATGCACACTTGCATATTTTTGTATACGCCTATAAAATTTACAGCTGTAGGAAATAAGCCCCTAAATATAATGCACCACTGAAGTAACTTATTCTTAAATGAACATTTCACTTATGACATTCCTTTCATTTTAAAGACCTGGCAATGGATGGCTGTGTGGCAAACTATACTGCTCTTGAGGTTATGGAAGTGACTTTTTCACTTCAGTGTGACCATTTTCATTGTTGGCTTGTGCTTCACTTAACATTTTGCTCACTGTTTTTTGGGGATAAAGGAAAAATAAAGATTATTTGTACTTTTTTTTTTTTCTCTCCCCCTTAAGGTTGACTTGGAATCCTTACTATGTATGGTTAAACCAGTGGAATGCCTGTAAATAGCTAAAGCATTCTGTAAAACTAAGTTATGGTACTGTTATATGAACCTATTTTTAGTATTACTATTAATACATAATCTAAATACTCACATCTTCAGACCTCTTCACATAAATGGATTAAAACTGACCATTTGGGTCATGTGCTGTACATTAGTAATCAGAGGCTTGACTAAATGTATATGAAACTGGACATACAGGAATGTGTAAAGGGTGAGCATGCATAAAAATGCAGGATATTTTAATGGGGATTAGGCTTTCCTATAACAGTTTTGATCCTCATATAGCTCAAAATCCCTGTAGTTCTTTGAAAATTTATTGGGTGCTAAAATGAGAAGCTACCAGTAAATTACAGCTTGTCTAACTAAGATTCTCTTGCTTTAAAGCAGTCTCTCTTGTGACTTTTTCTATGTGATTTATGTTGGCATGATTGCAAACGCGTCTGTAAATCTGGCACACTTCTGGCCTTTTGTTACCTTTTTTTGCTGATTGAAGGCAGAGGGTCCCCCTGCTCCAACTGTAAACCTGCATGTTTGTCATGTGACCAGCCTGGAGTCAATCCACCAATTGGGAAACTGCAGGCCATGCTCATTGATTCATTGTCTCCTGTAGGAGGCAGCATTGGTGTGATTTAGATAAAATGTGCTCCAGGG